>JAESUZ010004022.1:0-265575 GCA_017311185.1 Proteles cristata cristata | reverse complement strand
CATAACAAGTTACTTTTTCTCCCTGCTTTTAAGATTCTTTAATTTCTCAAAAGTTCGTGTTACGCTGTTTTGCTGTTATGAAAGACATACATTAGCACCTGTTTTCACTAACTGAAACAAATCTGAAGAAGATTTTCCTTTAATTAAAAAGAACAACAAGCAAAAATAGCAGCATTTGTTTTGCAGTGAGCCTTTATAAAGGTATCACACAACCTTAACAGGAGTGGTTCCTTCCCCAGGAACTACATGCAGAATCTCAATATCAAGCCATCATAACTTTGAACTATGTCTGTGAGCCTCTGTTCTTTATTTACATTCATTTTGTGCATCCATTAGCAGGACATGCCCGAGGATATCAGAAAAGCCTAAAAGAGGGTATTTTTGGGGGGGTCTGGGAATACTAAAAGATTTTTACATATAAATTAATGTAACTGCTTCTTTGGTTTACATCATTTCAGCTTTCGAAAGCTTTCATAGGAACACTCTATTTTTGGATAATTGTGGAAACTTATAGTCTAATTTTGGTTATTTTTAATGAAATATATAGTATCTCACAGTATATTTCTTACACAGCTTGGAAATATGAATCTCAGAGGAGTTTCTGTAGCTACTCCAGAATTCAATATTTCTAAGGTTATGTAGCCTAAGCATTATTTATCTTTCCTTTTCTGCACATACACTCAGGTATTTAACAGGCATTGTACAGGGATGCATTTAGGTATGTTCTATAGTAATGAGATAATCTAAGATACAGCTGAGGATTGCTTTTTAGTTTTCTTAGATAAATCACATTTCTGCCACTACATGTCTTCTGGGCACTGTCTTGTCATTTTTTAACCCATATATTTTATTTCTGTTTGAGTTTATATTTATTTAAACATGGAACTCAGCACTTTCAGTGGTTCAACAGGAAATCCATATATTATGCATTTGGAATTATTCATGAACAACTGAAAGTCACAGGGAAATCCATAAAGGGTCATGCCATTTATTGCACACCCTCTGTCATCTCGCAAATCACTGTTAACCTCTCACCAGCTCCTTCCTTCACCCCCCTTTCCATTTGCCCTCTTCTCTATCTACAATTTATCTTCTCTCTATTGTGCACAGTATTTTCTTACTTCCTCACAAAGTTTGATATAAGATAGTTCTTTGCTTTTGAGGTGAGAGCTTCCATAATACATTTGTTTATTTTCGTATAAAGATTTATATCTCTTTAAAATGAACTGTTTATCTGCACAGAGAATAAAATGTATTCCTCTCATTACAAACGATTTTATGGATGGAAAATGAATAGCTTAACGTTTTTTGTGTATATATGCATTTCTGTGCATTCACATACATGTATGGGAGACAGAACAGCGTGATGTATATACACAAGATTGTGATATTGCTTTAATAAAGATAGATGGTGGTGACCAATTATTTATTTATTTTTTTTAAATTTTTTAATTTTTTTATTATTTTTTTTTACAAATAGTTTATTGTCAAATTAGTTTCCACATAACACCCAGTGCTCATCCCCACAAGTGCCCTCCTCCATGCCCACCCCTCCTCCCCCACATCCACCAGTCCTCAGTTTTTGTCAGCATTCAAGAGTCTCTCATGGTTTGCCTCTCCCCCTTTCCCCCACCATTTCCGCCCTTCTTCTCCCCCTTGGTCCTCTGTTAAGTTCCTCCTAATCCTCCTATACGTGCACACATGATATTTGTCCTTCTCTGCCTGACTTATTTCGCTCAGCATAACACCCTCAAGGTCCATCCATGTTGCTACACATGGCCAGATTTCATTGTTTCTCATTGCCATGTAGTATTCCATGGTATAGATAAACCACATCTTCTGATCCATTCATCTGTTGATGGACACTTAGGCTCTTTCCATGTTTTAGCTATTGTGGAGAGTGCTGCTATGAACATTGGGGTACATGCGCCCCTATGCCTCAGCATTTCTGTATCCCTTGGGTAAATTCCTAGCAGTGCTATTGCTGGGTCATAGGGGAGTTCTATTGTTAGTTTCCTTAGGAACCTCCACACTGTTTTCCAGAGGGGCTGTACCAGTTTACATTCCCACCAACAGTGTAGGAGAGTGCCCGTTTCTCCACATCCTCGCCAGCATCTAGAGTTCTCTGATTGGCTCATTTTAGCCACTCTGACTGGCGTGAGGTGGTATCTCAGTGTGGTTTGATTTGTATTTCCCTGATGAGGAGGGATGCTGAACATCATTTCATGTGTCTGTTGGCCATCTGGATGTCCTCTTTGGAGAAGTGTCTGTTCATCTCTTCTGCCCATTTCTTCACTGGGTTGTTTGTGTTTCGGGCGTGTGGTTTGGTGAGTTCCTTATATATTCTGGATATTAACCCTTTATCTGATATGTCATTTGCAACTATCTTTTCCCATTCCGTTGGTTGCCTATTAATTTTCTGGGTTGTTTCCTTGGCTGTGCAGAAGCTTTTAATCTTGATGAGGTCCCAACAGCTTATTTTTGATCTTGATTCCCTTGCTTTTGGGGATGTGTCAAGTAAGAAGTTGCTGCGGTGGAGGTCAAGGAGGTTGTTTCCTGCTTTCTCCTCTAGGTGTTGATAGTTTCCTGTCTCACGTTCAGGTCCTTTATCCATTTTGAGTTTATTTTTGTGCATGGTGTGAGAAAATGATCTAGTTTCATTCTTCTGCATGTTGTTGTCCAGTTCTCCCAACACCATCTGTTAAAAAGGCTGTCTTTTTTTCCATCGGATATTCTTTCCTGCTTTGTCAAAGATTAGTTGGCTGTATACTTTTGGGTCCACTTCTGAGTTCTCAATTCTGTTCCATTGGTCTATGTGTCTGTTTTTGTGCTAATACCATACTGTCTTGATGATGACAGCTTTGTAGTAGAGGCTAAAGTCTGGGATGGTGATCCCTCCCGTTTTGGTTTTATTTTTCAGGATTACTTTGGCTATTCGGGTCTTTTGTGGTTCCATACAAATTTTTGGATAGTTTGTTCTAGTTTTGAGAAGTATGCTGGTGCAATTTTGATTGGAATTGCATTGAATGTGTAGAATGCTTTAGGTAGTAATGACATCTTAACTATATTTATTCTTCCCATCCATGAGCATGGAATGTTTTTCCATTTCTCTGTGTCTTCTTCAATTTCCTTCATAAGTTTTCTATAGTTTTCCTTATACAGATCTCTTGTATCCTTGGTTAGGTTTATTCCGAGGTATTTTATGGTTTTTTGTGCAATTGTGAATGGGATCCGTTTCTTGATTTCTCTTTCTGTTGCTTCATTGTTGGTGTATAAAAATGCAACCGATTTCTGTACGTTGATTTTGTACCGTGCAACTTGGCTGAATTCTTGGATCAGTTCTAGTAGGCTTTTTGTGGACTCTATTGGGTTTTCAATGTAGAGTATCATGTCATCTGGGAAAATTGAGAGTTTGCCTTCTTCTTTGCCAATTCTGATGCCTTTGATTTCCTTTTGTTGTCTGATGGCTGATGCTAGGACTTCCAGCACTATGTTAAACAGCAGTGGTGAGAGTGGGCATCCCTGTCGTGTTCCTGATCTCAGGGGGAAAGCTCTGAGTTTTTCCCCGTTGAGGAGGATGTTAGCTGAAGTCTTCTCATAGATGGCTTTGACGATGTTTAAGTAGGTTCCTTCTATCCCAACTTTCTCGAGAGTCTTTATTAAGAAGGGATGCTGTATTTTGTCAAATGCTTTTTCTGCATCTATTGACAGGATCATATGGTTTTTATCTTTTCTTTTATTGATATGATGTATCACATTGATTTATTTGCGAATGTTGAATCAGCCCTGTAACCCAGGAATGAATCCCACTTGATCTTGGTGGATGATTCTTTTTATATGCTGCTGGATTCGATTTGCAAGGATCTTGTTGAGAATTTTTGCATCCGTATTCATCAAGGATATTGGCCTGTAGTTCTCTTTTTTTGCTGGATCTCTGTCTGGCTTGGGGATCAGTGTGATGCTGGCTTCCTAAAATGAGTCCGGGAGTTTTCCTTTGATTTCTATTTTTTGGAATAGCTTGAGAAGAATTGGGATTAATTCTGTTTTAAATGTCTGGTAGAATTCCCCAGGGAAGCCATCAGGTCCAGGGCTCTTATTTGTTGGGAGATTTTTGATAACTGATTCGATTTCTTTACTTGTTATGGGTCTGTTCAGGTTTTCTATTTCTTTCCGTGTGAATTTTGGTAGTGAGTGTGTGTTTAGGAATTTGTCCATTTCTTCTAAGTTGTCCAATTTGTTGGCGTATAATTTTTCATAGTATTCCCTGATAATTGTTTGTATTTCTGAGGGGTTGGTTGTAATAAGTCCATTTTCATTCATAATTTTGTCTATTTGTGTGCTCTCTCTTTTCTTTTGGATAAGTCTGGCTAGAGGTTTGTCAATTTTGTTTACCTTTTCAAAAAACCAACTCTTGGTTTCACTGATCTGTTCAATTGTTTCTTTGGTCTCTATGTTGTTTATTTCTGCTCTAGTTTTTACTATTTCTCTTCTTCTACTGGGTTTAGGGCGTTCTTGTTGCTCTGCCTCTAGTTCCTTTAGGTGAGCTGTTAGATTTTGGACTTGCGCTTTTTCCAATCTCTTGAAATAGGCCTGGAGAGCAATGTACTTTCCTCTTAGGACTGCCTTTGCCGCATCCCATAGATTTTGAATTGTTGTGTTTTCATTTTCATTTGTTTCCATATATTTTTTTAATTTCATCTCTAATTGCCTGATTGGCCCATTCATTCTTTAGAAGGGTGTTCATTAACCTCCATGTTTTTGGAAGTTTTCCAGACTTCTTCCTGTAATGGATTTCAAGTTTCAAAGAATTGTGATCTGACAGTGTGCATGGTATGATCTCTATTCTTTTATATTTATTGAGGGCTGCTTTATGTCCCAGTATGTGATCTATCGTGGAGCATGTGCCATGCGCACTTGAGAAGAAAGTAAATTCCCTGGCCTCATGATGTAAAGTTCTAAATAGATCCGTCAGGTCCATCTGGTCCAATGTGTCTTTCAAGTCCATTATTTCTTTAGTGATTTTCTGTCTGGTTGACCCATCCATTGCTGTAAGTGGAGTATTAAAGTTCCCTGCTATTAGCACATTCTTATCTAGAAGCTTGTTTCTGTTTGTGATTAATTGTTTTAGATACTTAGGTGTTTCCATATTCGGTGCGTAGACATTTATGATTGTTAGTTCTTCCTGATGGATGGACCCTGTAATTATTATGGAGTGCCCTTCTTCATCTCTTGTGATTGTCTTTAATTTAAAGTCCAGTTTGTCTGATAGAAGTATCGCTACTCCGGCTTTCTTTTGATTTCCTGTGGCATGATATATAATTCTCCATCCCCTTACTTTTAATCTGAAGGTATCTTCCCGTCTAAAATGAGTTTCTTGTAGACAGCATATAGATGGATTTTGTTTTTTTAATCCATTCTGCTACCCTATGTCTTTTGATTGGAGCATTCAGCCCATTTACATTCAGTGTTATTATTGAAATATGTGGGTTTAGAGTCTTTGTATCTTTTTTAGGGTTCATGTTTGTGGTGGTGTCTCTGGAATCTTTGTTCCCTGCAACCTTTCCTTCAGAGCACCCCCCTCAGAATTTCTTGTAGGGCTGGCTTCGTGGTGACAAATTCTTTCAATTTCTGTTTGTTTGGAAAGGTTTTTATCTCTCCTTCTATTTTGAATGACAGGCTTGCTGGATAGAGGATTCTTGGCTGCATATTTTTACTGTTCATTACATTGAAGATCTCCTGCCATTCCTTTCTGGCCTGCCATGTTTCAGTAGATAGGTCTGTCACCACTCTGATAGGTTTCCCTTTGTATGTTAGGGCCCTTTTCTCCCTAGCTGCTTTCAAAATTCTCTCTTTGTCCTTATTTTGCCATTTTTACGATGATATGTCATGCAGAAGATCGATTCAAGTTACATCTGAGGGGAGTCCTCTGAGGCTCTTGTATTTCCACATTGACTTCCTTCCCCAGGTCGGGGAAGTTCTCTGCTATAATTTGTTCCAGGACTCCTTCAGCACCTTTCCCTCTCTTCCTCTTCTGGGATTCCTATGATACGGATATTGTTGCGTTTGACTGTGTCGCTGAGCTCTCGAATTCTTCTTTCCTGTTCCTGGATCAGTTTGTCTCTTTTTTTGTCAGCTTCTTGTTTTTCTATAATGATGTCTTCTAAATCACTTATTCTCCTTTCTGCCTCTTCAAGCCGTGCATTGGAGGCCTCTAATTTATTATGGATCTCATTTATCGCATTTTTTTAATTCTTCATGCCTATTTTTATTTTCCATTCTGTCTGTAGCCATAGTTTCTTTGATGTCCCCTATGTTTTTTTCAAGCCCAGCTATTAATTTTACCATTATTATTCTAAAATCTTGCTCACTTATGCTGCTGATATCTGTTTTGAGCAGTTCATTAGCTGTCATTTCTTCTTGGAGTTTCTTTGGGGGAGAGGTCTTTCGTTTCATCATTTTAGTTAGCTTTCCGGATCTTGTTGGTTTTAAAGACCTGTTATGCTCTCTGTTTCTATGAGCGCTGCTATATCCAAGAAGACTCTTTGACTTTCCAGGGCCTATCCTTTCAGAGGATGTTTTTTGAATGGTATCCCTCGGTCACTCTTGTTGGGACCTTAGTTATTTTATTTTCCTATTCGTAGTGATATTTGGGACTCTTCACCTTGTGTTCTCTAGCTTGTTTCTTGAGGTAGCCCTGGAAAAGAAAACAGACAACAAACACACAGGGAGCAGGAGTACACAAACGCACAGGCTGATTCAACTAACATGCAAAGCTAGAGGGAAAACGAAAAAGTTAATAAAAAAGATGGAGGAGGGAGGGTGAATAATAGGGAGCATAAAATACATAAAAGGGTCAAAAAGGGGAAAAGAAAGGGAAAAAAGAAGAAAACCGATGGGCAAAGAACGGTTTAAAGCATATACCTGGATTTCCCAGCTACAGTTAAATAGCCGTGTGTATGCAGTGCTGGTTGAAGAGCATAGAGAAAAAGAGAGAAGGCAGGGCGAGAGGAGGCACATTTGGAAATAGAATGAACAGGCAGAAGAGATAAGAAGCTTTTTTCAAAGAGGTAAAGGGTAGAATATGGTTGGATACGTGAGAGAAGAATGCTGGAATTATCCAGAGAAACTATATAGTCTAATTACTCCTGAGAGAAATAGCTGAAAAAGTCGGTAGGTGTAGAATTTACATTTACAGAATGGACTTATTGTGATTGTTTAAGCAAGCTGGCGACCAGAGTTAATCAGGTCAGTGTTTTGGGGAAAAAAGCGAGAAAAGAGAAAGAAGAAGAAAAAAAGAGAAAAGAAAGGGGAAAAAAAAAAGAAAGAAGAAAAAAAAAGGGAAAAAGAAAAAAAAAAAGGGAGGAGGGCACCTCTCAGGCAGGGATGCGCGTGGCGTGATCCGATGCCTCAGGCCGGGGTTCTGCCTTGGCGACTGTGGGGAGGAGAATGACGGTGCTCCAGTCCCTTCTTGAACCCCGCGCTGCAGCTCGCTTTTTTTTTTGGCGTGTCAACTCCCCGTTCCGGGGACGCAGCCGAAGTTGGTTGCACTCTTCAACCCAGGCCAGTTCCAATCTCCAAATCCCAGTCCTCGCGCCCCGCTGAAGTTGCCTTAGACACAGCTTCCCAGACAACCCCCTCGGGCTATTCCAGGCTCCCTGCTGAGCTCTGGGGGCGGAGTCAGGATCGCTGCTTCCTTCTCTGGGTCCGGCTGGCGCGCATGCGCGGGGGCTTGCCTGCCGGGTCCGCGTAGCCTGAGCCCGCTGGAGTGAGGAAAACCCGGTCTCTCTATGGCTCGTCACCCGAAACACGAACTCACAGGCAAATTTCCCAGTTTTTAGCTCTTTGCCTTCCCTCTCGAGTTCCAGCCAGCCAGGAGTGCGGATGCCCGGTGTCTGCGCGTCTCTTTCAGGGTCCCAGCCGCCCTGGAGCTACAATGGCGGCAGGCGCGCCCGCGCCGCTTTAAAACCCAACCTCCAGGAGCGGCACAAAGAAGCAGTTTGTGTGCTCAGCCTCCCCCAGGACCAGTTGTCGCGAGGGGACCTGGTGTGCAGGTATTTGGCAAGTACGGTCTTTCTATGCACCGAGCGGAGGTTTTTCTGTCTCGGACTCTCTCCTTTTCCCCTCTCACTCCCCGTAGAGGGTAGAGGGGGATCGCCTCCCACCCTGGAGTCTCTGATCCCGGCCCAATTTTATCTTCCCAGGTTCGCACTCACGTTTGAAGGCTTTCTCAGTGGATTCTGCGTTTTTTTTCTCCCAGTCTCTCAGGTTTTGTATGGTTTCCAATGGCTTCAGATCTTTTCTGTGTGATGTATGGGCGTGAGTGCAAGTACGGGGCTCCTTACTTCTCCGCCGTCTTTCCCCCTTCCCCAGGATTTCTTATTAATAGTAGAAATGAGTGTCATCTTAAACTATCACTTTGTCGAAGTATGAAACTTCTCCTATGTTTTTCTTTTGTAAAATAATTCAATGTCTGTCTTATCATTCTTCTAATGGCATAAAACAAGACCCAAAAATTTTTTCTATAAAGGTCTAGAGAGTAAATATTGTAGGCTTTGCTGGCGATATGACCTCTGTTGGACTACCCCACTTTGCCACCATACCATTAAGGAAGCCAGAGATAATAAATAAATAAATGAATATGACTGTTTTCTAGTCAAATTGATTTATAAAAATAAGTGATGTGGTAGAAAGGGCTTGGAGACTGTAGTTTGCTGACTCATGACATAATGCATTTCATAACCCTTACAGAATCTAACATGAACTATAAAATTGGCTAATTTTTTCTGATTATTCTCATGAAAAGTTTTCTAATTACCTCACCTACTTTAATACTTATGTCTGTATCGTTCATATGGTGCAGTACATCATACTTTAAATTCATACATACTGTATTTCTTGATGTAAAATACTGTATGAGCTAATTTTATTATGCCTCTTTTATGTTTAGGTGCTATGTTGTATATAGACTTAGAATTCACATTGTTGTTGAATATTATTGAAAAAGAATGTACTAACCATATACATACATTGTGCTCTAATCCTAGATGCTCTACACTCATTTACAGAAGCCACAGGGCTTACTTTTATATTCCAAATATATTTGTCAATAAATAGTCAATAAATAAAAGAAAAAAAACCCACGTTGTTAATAACCATCCATTTGGGACTTAGTGTGATTAAGCCATCAAGGAGATGACTAAATTTAATCCCTAAAATCGTAACTTAAGAACAATGTTTAAAATATCCACTTTTTGCTCTCATCTATTTGTACTTACCATTATGATTGACACCAGGGCAGGGGTAGCAGTTAACACATTTCTGAAGGCAGATTGCTTCATTTGCAGTTTAATATATAGTGTTTTTAAGACTGGTCACTTCAGAAGAACATAAATCCATGTATTTTCATCTCTCAATTTTTGGTGAGGGTAAGGGGGAAATAATGCTATCATGTTTTCATCAGAAATGAGATTGTTTCTATCAATTTTCTGCCTTTTCTGATAATAAATAATAGTCTGAAAAAATCATCAGACGTCTAGACAAACTTGGAAGTTTTTGTCTCTGGATATTATCACATGGTATTTTCCCAAATGGGTAAGTGATGAACATCTACAATTAAATATGTTTTTATGTACTGTGTGAGTGGTAAGTAATTTTCTCAAAGTGATCTGTGAAAATGTTTCTAATTCTTCTACTCAAATAATAATGCATTAGCTAGTTATTAAATGTTTCTAAGGGAGGATGGGGACCATCCCTGCTAAGAAAATAACAATCTTATAATGAAGATATTCCAGTAAGAGTTGAACAATGGTACCATTTTATCCTGCTACAGAAATATCTTTTGATTAACAAGGATGCTCGAGATATTCTTTTATCACAGTGTGTTTTGTTTGTGTAAATTTTAGTAAGTTTCAAAAAGTTCTTTTAAGCTTTAAATATATAGAGCATTATTGATAATCTTGATTTTAAAGAACAATGGAATTATCAAAAATAATAGTAACAAAAACAAATATTTATTTTATGCTATGGATTAAATAGGTGTAACAGTTATTTAATAACATTATCACTTAATAAATAATGTTCCTTTTGTATTTTTTATGCTCACTCAACAGTATAAAACACAGAGAAACCTGTTCATTGTATAGTGACACCACATATCCTTTGTGTACAAGATATTCTAGAAATATGAGAGTAGAAATCTCCCAACAGAGGGCACCTAGATGGGTTGGTTGATCAAGCATACATCTGGATTTCAGCTCAGGTCATGACCTCACTGTTTGTGAGTTTTAGCTCCACTCTGCTAGTGCAGAGCTGCTTGGATCTCTCTCTCTCTCTCTGCCTCTCTTCTGTTCTCATTATCTCCCAAAATAAATAAATAAACTTAAAAAGAAGGAAGGAAGGAAGGAACAAATGAAGAAAAGAAAAAGAATGAAGTCTACTTCCAGGAAAATAACAAAGAAATGAGACATGGCAAGACAAAATTAGGTTTCCTTTCAGTTCATTGTGTCATGTTGTTTTTCTTTTTAAAATAATTAACATTAATAATATAATTAAAATTTGAAATTATTCATTTTGTTATGTATATTACATATCCTAAATTTTATAGCTATCTAAAAATGTTATAACTCTTATCTTGAACAGAGATGGGCACATAGACTGAAATGGTCATCAACATGATAAGAAATATCTTGTCTCATTCTTCATATGTGTCCATCATCAAAATGATGACCATAAATAAAAGCTTACTTGAAAACATAGAATGTAAAATCTTACCTAAAAGGCTTCAATTGTCTGTGTTTATTTATTTTCCACCTATAAAATGTGCAGTATGTTTCAACAACAGTTTGTAATAAAATGCAATCTATAAAGCTGAAAATAATATTTTAATGGTTTGTGTGAGCTTACTAATGGTGAGCTTACATGTAAACAAAATATTTTTGCAGTTTCCTTAATGTAAAGCACAAATATAGCAAAATAAAATCTCAAATATACTTTCAAGAGTATGTAGGTGGTGTGGTATTGGGGGGAACAGTAAAGAAGGCAACAACAGAAAAAAGGCAAGTGTTTTCTTATATTTACGATGTTAAATAGGTAACATCAAGTCAGGATTAATATCTGTTGACCTTAGAAAATTGACAAAAGTCAATTTACAATAATTGTAAATAACAGTTATTGATCAAGACAATCACCACAATTAATAAAAAATAGCAAATAAAAATTTATAAAAAATATAATTTATATTTTTAATTTTTAATGTTGCTTTATATATTTTTGAGTCAGAGAGAGTGAGAGTGAGCATGAGCAGTGGAGGGGCAGAGAGACAGGGAGAGAAAGAATCCCAAGCAGGCTAATGCTGACAGTGCAGAGCTCAAGGCAGGGCTTGATCTCACCAGCTGTGAGATCATGACCTGAGTCTGGAGGCTTAACTGACTGAGCCGCCCAGGTGCCCCTAGGAAAGACGATTTTTAAATGAGGCCATTCTATTTCATATACAGTTCTTGGACATATCAGCTAGTTTCATAAATTTACTCTAAGAGATATATGTGAGTAAAGCTCACATTTGGAAAGAAAAGTGTTGGTTATTTCATTTAGAAATTCAAAAAGAGAACAGTTCAACGTTTCATCTCCCAAGTCATGAAAATGAAACATTAGTCTTAGAAAAATATAATTATGGGGAGCTATATTTTATGATATATAGCAAATGAAGGCCAAAGCATAAATATCAATTCTTTGTCATCTAAAGAGTGAGTGAAATATAATTCAAAGGATGTCTCATTTCTGTAGCAACATATTTAAAACTCCTGGATCTCATAAAAATAGGAATGAATAGTGAAATATTGTTTAATTTTGTCATTAGACCCACAGTTTCTGTAAGATACAAATATCCACATTCTTATTA
The DNA here is from genome assembly GCA_017311185.1 of Proteles cristata cristata. Lineage (NCBI taxonomy): Eukaryota > Metazoa > Chordata > Mammalia > Carnivora > Hyaenidae > Proteles > Proteles cristata. Next base: position 253,679 of record JAESUZ010004022.1, on the reverse strand, counting down.
GCTGTGAAAGAGTGATTTCCATCCAAGCATAAATCCCAGCTGTGAGAATAACCAAAGTCTTACACTCTGCTATTTTTTAAAGCCAAGTTTAACTTGGAATCAAGTTTTCCAAAAGCCAATTTTTGCTATTATACTCTTAGGCTTAGATGTTACATTCTCTCATGATGATCTTGGTGAGATTTATGGTTTCTTACCAGGTAGGAAAACATGCAAGGTTTTTTCAATGAGGCAACTGAGGCCAATCTCTGCTTCTTGTGGAAAGGGGAAAAAAATACAGCATTCCCTATCAAAATAACACGAGCATTCTTCACAGAACTAGAATAAATAATCTTAAAAATTGTATGGAACTAGAAAAAACCCCGAATAGCCAAGGAAGTCCTGAGAAATAAAACCAAAGCTGGAGGCATCACAATTCTGGACTTCAAGCCGTACTTCAAAGCTGTAATCATCAAGACAGTATGGTCCTGGTGCAAAAACAGGCACATAGATCAATGGAACACAATAGAGAAGCCAGAAATGGACCCACAAATGTATGGCCAACTAGTCTTTGACAAAGCAGGAAAGAATATCCCATGGGAAAAAGACAGTTTCTTCAGCAAATACTGTTGAGAAAACTGGTCAGCAACGTGCAGAAGAATGAACTGGTACCACTTTGTTACACCATACATGAAAATAAACTCAAAATGAATGAATGACCTAAACACAATACAGGAAACCATTAAAATCTTAGAGGAGAACACAGACAACAACATCTTTAACCTCGCTACAGCAGCTTCTTACTTGAAGTCTCTGAAGGGAAGGGAAACAAAACCAAAAATGAACTCCTAAGACCTCACAAGATAAAAAGCTTCTGCACAGCAAAGGAAACAATAAGCAAAACTAAAAGGCAACTGACTGATATCATGGGAGAAGATATTTGCAAATGACATACTGATAAAAGGTTAGTATCCAAAATCTATAAAGAACTTATCAAACTCAACACCCAAAAAACAACCCAGGGAAGAAATGGACAAAAAACATTTCCAAAGACTTTTCCAAAGAAGACATCCAGATGGCTAACAGACACATGAAAAAAATTCAACATTATTTATCATCAGGGAAATACAAATCAAAACCTTTGTGAGAGTTGTGAGATACCACCTCACAACTGTTGAATGGTAAAAATTAACAACTCAGGCAACAACGGATGTTGGCAAGGATGCAGAGAAAGGGGATCTCTTTTGCACTGCTGGTGGAAATTAAAACTGGTGCAGCCATTGTGCAAAACAGTTTGGGAGTTCCTCAAAAAATTAAAAATGGAACTAACTATGACCCAGCAATTTCACTACTAGGTATTTATCCAAAGGATACAAAAGTGCTGTTTCAAAGGAGCACATGCATCCCAGTGTTTATAGCAGCACTATCAACAATAGCCACAGTATGGAAAGAGCCCAAATGTTTTCCAGAGACTGAGGAATGGATAAAGAAGATATGGTATATATTACTTGGTGATCAAAAACAACGAAATCTTGCCATTTGCAACAGCTATGAGAGTATTATGCTAAGCAAAATAAGTCAATTAGAGAACGACAAATACATGATTTCACTCATATATGGAATTTAAGATACAAAACAGATGAATAAAAGGGAAGGGATGCAAAAATAATATAAAAACAAAGAGGGAAATAAACCATGAGACTCTTAAATACAGAGAACAAGCTGGTTTGCTGGAGGGGTGTTGGTGGGGGTGATAGGCTACATGGGCAAGGGGCATTAAACAAGACATTTGTTGGGATGAACACTGGGTATTATATGTAAGTGATGAATCACTAAATTCTATTACTAAAATCATTATATGTTAACTAAATTGGATTTAAATTTAAAAGATAATAAAATAAATTTTAAAAAGACAATCTGAATATCAAAGCAGTAGTAATTACCTTTGAGTGAAGGGGGTTATGTCAAAGTGATGGGATAATTTTAGTTTTGTTTCTTTGCATTGTCTAAGTGTTTCTAATAAGCTTATTATGTATAAACAAACAAACAAACAAATAATGCAAACTATGTTGCAGGATTTTTTACTTCAATAGCTGGGGTTCAATGTCTTGCCACATCAAAGAATGAGGAGGTGGACACAAAATGAGCAGTAGGCAAAAATTTATTAGAATAGAAGCTCAGAAGGGAAAAATAGTAGGAAAGTTCTCTTCACAGAGACGGGACTTTTGAAAGTCAATGCTCATGATAATGGGCAAGGGACCCTGTTTATAAGGTTCTGGCCCAGCTTCCCCAACCCCTTCCCCCTTATTCCTTCTCAAGTCCTACCCTTATTGGTGCTCGGTTGTCCATTTCTGATCGGCCAGTTACATCTTTTGTCAAATTCCTGAGGGAAGCCTGAGGGGAAGTAGGTGGCATCTGTGACATTCTTAAGAGGAACTTTATACCTGAGGGGGTTTGCTGCAATCAGATGTTCCCAGCATTGGTCCAAAATCTGTGTTTTTCCCCACCTGGAGACCTCAAGCTGTAAACTTTTCCTATCATAACTGTTTTTAGTGCACCTGAAATAATCAAGCTTCTATTGGCTTGTACCAGTTTCTCACCATCTTTATATTTTATTTTACTATTAGATATTTCTCCATATATATATAATGTGTGGGCTTTCCTCAGGTTTGAGAGTCCCTGAGCAACATCTCCTCCACTACCTTCTCCTCATCCTTTTCTACATGGTCCTCCTCCTATTCTTTCCCTGTTATTTGTAAGTCTTCAATTGCTTTGTAATTTTTTAACCTACCAAAAGACAAAACAAGATAAGACTTAAGTGTTTTTTGAATATTTCTTTTAATACAAGGTTATGTGGCAGAGCCAGCAATTAATGGGATGGAATACGACAAGGTGAGGGGTAGATATCAACAGGAACGAATATTTGGACACAGACAGAATTGTAAAAAAGATATAAGAGTCATCTTCTAAATGTTGCACAGAATGACAAAGGCTTCAAAAAATGCTTCAGAGAATGACTTATATAAATTGAATGAGGCTTGCTCCCAGACTAGGAAGTCTTTATATTATTTCTAAAATCATTGTCTATTCATATTTAATTTTTACTAGCATAACCACATAAACATGTCTGTATCTAATATTTATTATCCCAGCAAAAGAAATAGAATGTATTTATTAATCTTTTAAAATCAGAAATTAACTTCTTAATTATTTCTTCACAATAATTCCCTTTTTAAAAAATTTAGTTACCAGTCTAATCCTGGTTATTATTATTAGCTTCCAATACTACCCAATGGCCTTGTAAGTGTGCTTTCTTATTCTAGTATTTCTTTGTAAATATATATGTGAATATATATTTATATCATACATATAAATATAAACATATTTATATTAGATATAAGCAAAATATATGTATTTCTGTCTATCGACTATCAGAATAAAATTGAGTGTTGACTCTGCCAATTTCTTGCTTGCAAAATTTCACTGGCTTTCTACAGAGTTACAAAAAAGTTATTTTAAGAGACATTTCAAATACTCAATAGTCTAACAAGTCATATCTACAGACTTATTCCTCTTTTTCTACTGGATTACAGTCTCTGTTTCCACATATTTATAAGTAGTTGAGATATTTGTTGGTTAAGCTGTTGGTTGCAAACTAATATAATTAAAATAATTCCATCAAAATGTCAATAATTTCCTTTTATTATGACAGAGTTAACTACTCTTTAATTAAAAGACAATTAGAAAAAATATGTGAGAATAACAAAACATAAATAAAATGCATTAAAACTAACAAGGTTCTATTCAAATAAGATTATTTGCTATAAATTTGACACAATTTAAACAATATGGAATTGCCAATTGTGTGCTTTGTAAATACTATGAGTACTTTCCATGCAATGCCATATACACAATAGAATTTTTTCTGACTATAATAATGCCAGATATAGATAAAGTAAAATAAATCAAAGTAAATTAATCTTCATGATCTACTGACAAGATAACTTCATGAACTATAATGTGTTATGTGGAAAAATTGCATAAAGAAAAAATGAATGTAGAAGAACCTGGGTGGCACAGTTGGTTGAGCTTCTGATATTGGCTCAGGTAGGTCCTGATCTTACAATTAATGGGTTCAAGCCCCACACTGGGATCTGTGCTGACAACTCAGAGCCTGAAACCTGCTAAGGATTCTGTGTCTGCCCCTCCCCCACCCATGCTCTGTCTCTCTCTGCTCAAAAAAATATATAAACATTAAAAATTGTTTTTAAATAATAAAAAGTTTAAAAATGGGAATAAGTGGTTAAATAGCTTTAAGAATAAAAGAAATTATGGCATGTGATAAAATGAATAAAATTAATTTTGGAGAAATATCTAATAGCAAAATATAAATATTACAATGGACTATCAATTGTTTGAGATATTGGAATGCTAACAAAATATTTTCAGTCTTATAAAAATTTAGAAAAGACATAATTCCATGAAATTACAATGCTAGTAGTAGATCATTAAAGTTATGATAAAACATTCTAGAATTATTGCCATTAAACAACTTTTTACATATAATTATAAAACTATCTCAAATAATAAATATTTAACTTAACAACTGAGTCTTTAATAATCATCCCAATGTTTGATTTGAAGCATTTCACATTGAACAAGTGAACCCAGGAAATAATAGGAACTACTTTATTGTTTTCCTTTTCTACTTGTTTCAGCGTGCTCTGTGGGACTAGGTATCTAATTCCTGAGTACTTGGATGAGATCCAAGGCAGACCCCAAGACTTCTCTCTTCACTCAGATAATGAAAACCCTGTACCATATATATAATACATATATATATATTTAATTGTTATTATATATCCCATTAAGTAGTCAAAATTCTCTACTTAAAACTGATGTGTGTCTTACATTGTTGGTGGGAATGCAAACTGGTGCAGCCATTCTGGAAACAGCATAGAGGTTCCACAGAAATTTAAAGATAGAGCTATCCTATGACCTATCAATTGCTTTACTAGGTATTTATCTAAAGGATACATAAATACTGATTTGAAGGGGCATGTGCAACCCAATGTTTTTTGTTTCTGTTTTTGTTTTTTATTCTTTTAAGTTTAGTTATTTTGAGAGACACATTGAGAGAGAGAGAGAGAGAGAGAGAGAGGAGAATACAAAGCAGGCTCCGTGAGGTCAGCACATGGAGCCCAATGCAGGCCTCAATCCCACAAACCGTGAAGTCAGACCTGACCTAAAATCAAGAGTTGCATTGTTGCACCTGAATTTAGCCTCAGCCCTTCCATCTTGACCCAGAGTTTACCTTCTGGCCCTGCACTCGAAGGGCTACGAGACTATCCTCAGGTGCAAGGAAAAAAAAAAACAACAAGAGGACAAGGGCTAATGTCCTCTGCTAATGGTTATGTATGACATAGTTTGCATACTTTGTCCTTGAGATAATAACTATTCCCTTGAAATTCCCCCAAACCCTAGACCTTGCCTGGAAAATAACGACTGTTTCCCTACACACCAGGATAAGGACCGCTCTCTTTCTCACTTTGTAGCCTTTTTACAATAACCGCTCAAATCTGCTTCTGCACTGCCCGCTTGCCTGCTTGCTCATTATACAAAGCCCTAAGTCCTTGGACGCGGGGCCGCACATCTAGAGTTCCGTGGTAACTCTGTGTGTTCCTGGCTGGTAATAAAGACTCCCTCAATTCGGCTTCAGGGGTCTCGGTTGGTCTCTGTGTCTCTCGGCATAATAGTATGTTTAATTGACTGAACCACCCAGGTGCCCACCCCACAAATTGTTTATAGCAGTACTATCAATAATAGCCAAATTATGGAAAGATCCTAAATTTCCATTGATTCATGAATGGATAATGATGATGTGATATATATACCATAGTACACGTACACACACACACACACACACACACACACACACACACAAACACATGTGTGCATACACAGACAGGAATATTATTCAGCCAGCAAAAATAATGAAATCTTGCCATTTGCAACAATGTGGATGGAACTAGAATGTATTATGCTAAGCGAAGTTAGTCAGTCAGTGAAAGAAATAATATATGATTTCACTCATATGTGCAATTTAAGAAACAAAACAAATGAATATAGGGGAAGGGAAGGAAAAAATAAATTAGATAAAAATAGAGAAGGCAGTAAACCATAACATATCTTTTTATTTTTAATGTGTATTTTTGAAAAGAATGTAAGCAGGGGAGAGGCAGAGAGAGAGAACAAACTGAGGGTTGCTGGAGGGGACATGAGTGGGGGATGGGCTAAATGGGTGATGGGTATTAAGGAGGGCACTTGCTGTGATGAACACTGGGTGTTATACATAAGTGATGAATCACTAAATTCTACCCCTGAACAAATACCACACTATATGTTAACAACTTGAATTTAAGTAAAATCTTTTTTTTAAATGATGCATGTCCTTTGCTTTTTCTCCCTCTACCTCTCCCTGTCTCTCTCTTTTTTCTCTTTTTGTCTATCTTTTTCTGTAGTTCAGAATTAACTCTGGAAGAATTTAATGAAATAAGGAATATGGTTGGCTTCTTCATTTTTCTACTGTGCATTTCTTTCTTATGCTAAATATTTATCATAACCTCTTACATCAAAGCAGAATAAGGAAGCAAAATTAAAGAATCCAGGTATGTCTTACTTTACTGATTCTGCAGTTAGTTTGAGCTTGTCAGGAATTGAAAACTAATTGTTTTCTGGGTCGCCTTTAGAGGCCACTGAGAATCCCCTTTAATTGGCCTCTTTGGACAGCTGTTTCCTCCTTTGGGTAGCAAATGAATAAGTCCAATTTATTTCTGCTGAATTCTCCTTACATCTTCAGGCAGCTGTCATCTAAAAGAATGTGAGAGTGACGCTCTCATCTGGTGTGGTGATGTTATAGAACTTTGTCCTTTTATAAATGGGCTTTTAGTTATTTCCAGCCTACAACCCGCATATCACTTTACTCAGCTCCCTGACTCTGAGACTGCTTATGCATTACTTACCTAATAGTCCAACATGTTTCTCAAACTATAGAAAATCATACATGTTCCTAAGGAGTCTCCTTGAAGTAAAGGTGACAGTAAAGGTGGACTCACAGCACATATTGGTAACTAGTGCCAATGCAATCCTCTTAATAGTCTAACTCCTTTTTAATGGACTGGAAGTTGTTGGTGACCTAATTGTCCCTGATATGACTTTTGGATAGCTCCTTTGCCAGTCCTGAAGAGGTGATTTAGAACTTAACGCTTAGAATGTGAATGTGGTTGACATCTCTCATTTTTAGACTTCAGCACAAACTGATACAAAGTTACAACTTAATATCCGGTTACACATATTTATGTATTCTTTTTATTTCAGTTTTATTTTATTATTTGCATTCTGTAGAATCATAAAAAGTGATCACAGAATAGGATGTTGACTTAAAAAGAGCCAAATAAGAGGCTGTCATGAATGTTTTGAAATGGAAGAAAAAACTATACTGAAACCAATTGTAAGTATGAGGACATGTGCAACAGATGCATGAGAAGATGCTCAACATCACTAATCAGAAAAGTGCAAATCAAAACCACAATGAGGTATCACCTCACACCTGTCAGAATGCCTACCATTAAAAGCACAAGAAACAGCAAATGTTGGCAAAGAGAAAAAGGAAATCTCAGGCACTGTTACTGAGAATTCAAAATGGTGTAACCACTTTTGAAGACTGTATAGAGTTTCCTCAAAAAATTAAAAATAGAACTACCCTATGACCCAGTAATGTCTCTATTAGGTATTTACCCAAAAGATATGAAAACATTAATTTGAAGGGATATATGCACCCCTATGATTATTGCAGCATTACTTACAATAACCCAATTATGGAAGCAGCCCAAGGGTCCATTGATAGATGAATGGAGAGAGAAGAGATGGTACACACACACACACACACACACACACACACACACACACACACATTGGGATATTATTCAGCCATAAAAGAGAATGAAATCTTGCCATTTGCAACAACATGGGTGAATCTAGAGAGTATTTAAGCAAAATAAGCCAAAGAAAGACAAACACCATATGATTTGACTCATATATGAAATTTAATAAACATATCAAATATAGAGAAAGAAAACAAAAAACAAAAGAGACAAATAAAAAAACAGACTCTTAACTGTATAGAACAAGTTGATGGTTACCAGAGAGGAGATGCATGGAGGAGTAAGTTAAGTAGGTGAAAGGGATTATGAGCACACTTATTCTGATGAACACAGAAATATATCGATTTTTAAATCACTATATTGTACATTCAAAACCAATATAACACCACATTAACTACACTGGAATTAATTTTTAATTATTTTTTAAGCATGAGAGTGTGTAAGGAAAGCTGATTAAGACTGTTTATTCCTGTGGAACCATTTTGATCCTTACATGGATATGTACTTAATCTGTAATATTTTTATGGGATGCTAAAGTTGTAGAATCTTTACAATGGGTAATATGTAGACACATATTCAATTATAATAGAGAATCTGATACAACTGAATGCCTTTGTGTTAAAAATAGTATCACTGAAACATACACCTTTTATATCTAAGCCAATAAATCTTACAAGATTCATGTACACAGTACAGGGTTTGAAACTACATTTTAAAAAATGTTTGCTGAATTATCCAAAAAGACCCCATATTTCAATATCCCAGTTTACTTCAATGGAGTTTTAGTTTGTAACTGTCTTTCCAATTTACTTCTTCTCTTCTTAAAAAAGCTTACCTCTCCTTTTCCCCAAGACTTGCCTCTGGTTTTGCCACAGCTCATTTGTCCCAGATTGCAAATCTCTTACTCCTGAATAAACACACATATTGTGCTGAAAAAACCACCACTACCACCATCACCAATAACAACAACAAAACAGTGTCTGATGATTCTACTCTTCTCTACACACAAAACAAAAACATTGTGAATAATTACAGATTTAATAAAATATTTCTGGTAGTACTTCATTTTCTCTTTTCTCACTTGATCTTTGAAAATCCTTAGTGTTAGACGATTACAGCTCCCTCCAGAAATGTCATTTGATTTTATTTATTCTTTTAATCCATAATTTATGGCAAACACAGTTTTTTAAAAATCATTTTACTCAAAGGGTATTTATATATTTTTAAATTTTGTATTAATTTTTGAGACAGTGCAAGTGAGAGAATGGCAGAGAGAGGGGGACAGAGGATCTGAAGCAGGCTCTGTTCTGACAGCAGTGAGCCGGCAGTGGGGCTTGAACTCATGAATCTTGAGATCATGACCTGAGTCAAAGTCGAACACTCAATCGACTGAGCCACCCAGGTGCCCCCAAGAGTATTTATAATTTACAATTAATAGAAAACAATAGGCGTTAGTCAAGGCTAATGTATACATGGGGTGAGTATAAGTACAGAATATTAATGGAGTATTAGTTTTAATAAGACGGTAGAAACAAAAAGCCTGAATTCGTTATGACTTTGGGGCATAATTTCTTTACTTACTTAGACTAAACAAGAGAAGTCAGTATGAATGTCAAGAACAGAAGGTAACTATGTATGGAAAAACTCAGCATAGTTTTTAAGGTAATAGTTTACTGCTACATGGTAGAAATGGAATTCCACTTCTGTAAAAGAAGACCAAATATTATCTGAGTTTATTGAAATTTTAAAGCATCTTTTTAACACAAGTATTATATCTGGACATCGCTATGGGAAATTATTTTTACAGTTAAAGAAAATGGCATGTTATACAAGAATTCCATCATAGTGTATGACGAATTAGTAGAATAAAGTATGTATTTGCATCACGTGAAGAGAGCATTTACATTAGGCTTTAGTTTTTTTTAACAGAATATTAAAAAACCTCATTCAGGTTGTGGTTTGAATTTGGCAGAGTCTATAGTACTTCATATTTTAGTAATTATATCAAATCAAATTTAGTAATTACATCAACTTTTCTTTTATCCTTTGTAAAGTTCCTATTATGGGTAATATTTGATGCAGGCATAGTTTTAAAATTAGAAGTGAGAAAATGAGCAGGTTTTGTTTCCATGAAAAAATAATTAGTTGACTTCACTGAGTCACTGGCACTTTAGAGAGAGGTTTCTATAGCAATCCTAGCAAATAATTTTGGAGAGTAATTCTAAGACTTTGGTCAAGTTTGCCACCCAGTTTTGTATTGCAGCTCCTTCTACTCTTTTGTAGAGTGAATGACAATCAATGGATCATAAGCTAAAGATAATGCAGAGCATTGAAGAGACAAGGAAGCGGGAGAAAATATTGGCTTCATGAATGCACCATATATTGTGCATGATAGTTTATACTGTCTAATGCTGTGTGTATGTTCTGTTAAACTACACTCTACCTTACTAAATGGAGTAAAGTCAGAACAAAAAGAAAGAAAAAGGTCCTACTGTAAATGAATTAAAAATCCAGTTATTTAAGGATAGAGCTAAGAGATGCTGATGTGATAAGAGGGAATGTATTCAACAAGCTAATACAATTCAATTTTGTATGAGGTCATGGCCATTTATAAACCAAAGGACCTATAATTAAGGATGGACCCAGAGAAAGCACTGAATATAAGTATAAATATATATAAGTATCTACATATATTTAAATATGTTCTTTATAATATAGCACATTTTTGAGAGGTAATAGTTTGATAAAGCACAAGAATATTCTACAATGATAGAAGAACATGGTGGGAAGATTGAAAATTAGACTGGCTATATGATTCCTTACTATTCCAAGATAGAATGACACATGTAACATATTAACAAATATATTATGTAAGTATATTTGTACAAAGAAATATTTTCAAAATATTTTTGTAAGAAAGCAAAACATTAAATTATATTCTAAAATTTTTGTGATGTTATTTTTAAAAAACTAGAGAAAAACCCTAAATAGTGAAGCTTAATAAAGTGAAAACCATATTATGATCAATGGTTTACAGTAAAAAAATCTGTTTAATTAAAAAAGGAGAGGTGCCTGGATGGCTCAGTTGGTTAAGCCTCCAAAAATAAAAAAATAATTAGAGATAGGCAAATGCAATAGGTTCAGAATATGATCTCAAATTTTTTTCATGTGAGAAAAGCTATAGTTTTTATTGACTATTTTCCCCAAAGTATAGTATCTCATCTAGGGTGCTAATAAAAGTCTCTCTGAACAGCAATTCCATGTCTTAAATGTGAACACTCACAAATTTTAAAAATAAACTCTGATTTAGGTTTTTAGCATGTTTTCAGGCTGGATATATAAAGCTGTCTATATTTTGATACAATGTTATTTCAAAACCTAAAGAAATGAAAAAATAAAATACCAATATTGTGTAACTAATGCACATGTCAGATTTAATATTACACTTCTGTGTGGGAATAACTGGTTCAGTAAAACTTTTCTGTGTTTAATTATAATCTGAGCTTTTAAAATGCTTTTGTTTTCCTTTTTGTTATTTTGTGTTTTTGTTGCACGCAATATAATACCTATTTTAGAGTCACTTATAAGAAAATAATTTAGAATACAGTGACCTGTACTTTATTGTACATGTTATTATTCATCAGATACAGAGAGTCAGTAATATATATATGTATATATTTATACATATGTATATATACACATACACATATATATCCATGTTCTCACATGTACTTAATATATATACTCTCATATACTTACCTAAAAGTATATATGCATGTGTATATATGTATGAGTATATAATTTTTATATATTTATTTTGAAAATGGAAAAGAATACTGAATAAATGATTTTTTAAAAGTCCAGCTTTCAAAATGCAATATTTAACATTATAATAATAAAAATCTTTTACTTTGATTTAACAATATAGTCACTTTTCCTTAATACCTGTAATGATTATACAATTTTTAAGTGATCTGAGAGAAAAACTTTGGGAGATCAATGGAGGTCAAAATATTGAAGTTAACATTTTTAGTAATAAATATAAAAGAAATGTCAAAAAAGATGTGGTTTAGGAATGAAAATACACAAGAATAATAAATTGTCATATTAGCAAAAACCCTGCCTACAGTTTATTATGAACTGTGTATAAGGTAAAAATCTCATAGAGGATATTTATATGGCAGTACATGTATAAATATGCAAATATCTATGACCCATTTGTTCCTTTTTGAAAGGAAATTTGGTATACTGTGGGAGGTATCAGTTTATGTGCTGTATGTCTTATAAATATTAGTAACTTTTTTGTTGTTTATGTGAGTATGTTGGTGACCATTGAGACAGATTCATGGAGAACTGAGAAAACAGAAAAAAAATGATTTCCTAGTGTCAGAAAACTTCACACTTTTCCCAATATATTAAGGGTTGCCAAGGTAATTCAAAATAAAGATCAGTCTAACACATAGATTAGCGTTGATCTTTTTTCTTGATTCTTGCTTGGGATAATTTATAAGATATATAACACCTGAAATAGGGAATTATATATGTCATTTTCCATCCATCAGGTAAAGATCAAGATTATATAAATCCTTCAGGGAAAATATAGAGAAGCTTAGTTTCAAATCTAACAAATTAACTATATCCAAGTTATAACAAATAATAGGTAAGGAAGCATTCTTAGACATCAGGAAATATAGGGCTTCACTGAGAAGCATAATCTCAAAGACAGGTGGGATGTTTGAGACTATTTTATAGTAAAAAGGCAATCTCCAAGAGAAAGAGAGTGAAAGCAATTAAAAGCACATTAAGAGAAGTTTTGAGATCTCCTTTCTTCTTAATTCTTAATGCAAACAGAGCTCATCTAATTAAATGTATGTATCACCTCCATCTTTATAGTAGCCACTCTCCCAAGCATATGAAGAGATCAAAAATGATTTTCTGAGGAGTAAAGATAAATTCTGAATGTATAGAAATAAAATATTTAAAAATATAATAGTAGTAGGAAATATTTTTTAACCTTTGGAATCCTGGAAAGTTAAAAAAATTTTAAAAGGCTGTTGCCAAAGAAAGTGAGATCAAGAAGACCATGGAAAGGACCCAGCAGTATGGACAAGGGAAATAGAAGCTCTACGAGTTATAAATTCATTTAAGGTAAAGCTAAACTGGTGTGTCAGATGAAGAAAAACTTTCCTTGAAGTGGAGAGTCAGAAGAGTGTACTCAGCGCACCTGGAACAGAAAAGACAAGCCCCAACAATGGAATTATCAAAAGTAAAAAATGAATCTTTTCAAAGATGTCGTGTGAGTTTAATGGATTGTTAAACTCACAGGTTCCTGGGAAGAAAGAAAATACAAAAGAAAAAAAAATCTCAAATAAAAAAAAAATGATACAAATTCAACTTTCAAAGATTTTGACTATGACAAAAATTAGACAGAAACTAAGACAACAGAAAGTAAAAATGAGTATGACATTTTAATTTGTAATATTAAGAATAGGCTAGGATACAGGGTTAATTGGGTTTTAGAGAAATGTGTTATAGGGATATAAAGTTATAGTTTAATTGTAAAGTTTGTAATTCAATCTAATAATAAAATGCTACAAATAAGAATAAAAACAGGGGTGCCTGGGTGGCTCCGACGGTTAATTATCTCAAAACGAAAGATACCTCAAAATTATCTGAAAATTATCTTAAAATGTGGGACACCCGGGTGGCTCAGTCAGTTAAACATCTGACTTCAGCTCAGGTCATGATCTCACGGTTCGTGGGTTCGTCAGGCTCTGTGCTCACAGCTCGGAGCCTGGAGCCTGCTTCGGATTCTGTGACTCTCTGTCTCTCTGCCCCTCTCATCTCTCTTTCTATCTCAAAAATAAATAAATGTTAAAAAAAAGAATAAAAATAGATTTGTAATTATAATGGGTAATTTTGAGTCATAAAATTAATATTTATAGTAATGTTATAATTTCACAATATGGAAAATGAAATTTTATTTCATATTAGGGTTGCTCTTCCAGAGACCATTAATGAGAACCAAAAGATCACATATTTCTGTGCATAATGCAGCTGTTTGGATCACTTCAGGTTGCCATGACAAATTACCAAAAACTGGATGGCTTATGAATACCAAACATTTGTTTCTCACAGCTCTGAATGCTGAAAGTCTGAGATGTGTGAAAGTGCTAGCATGGGGAGGATCTGATAAGAGCTCTCTTCCGAATTTATAGATGACCATTTTCTCGTTCTATTTTCTCAAGACATGGAGCAGGGAGAGAGGACGCAGTATCTCTTGTGACTCTTATAAGTACAAAAATTTCATTCTTTGAGGGCTCGATCTTCATGACCTCATTAATCCTAATTATCTACAAAAGGCCCTACCTCCTAATACCATCACACTGGAGAGCAGGATTTTAAAAAAAAATTAATGTTTTATTTATTTCAGAGAGAGAGAACGTGAGAGAGCGTGAACAGGGGAGGGTCAGAGAGAGGGAGACACAATCTGAAGCAGGCTCCAGGCTAGCTGTCAGCACAGAGCCTGATGCCGGGCTTGAACCCATGAACCCTGAGATTTTAACCTGAGCCGAAGTTGGACACTTAACCGACCTAGCCACCCAGGTGCCCTTTAATGTATGCATTTTGAAGGGATTCAAACACTCAGTACATAACAGCATCATTCCATGCCCTCATAACAATGACTTCAAAACACAGGGAGTTTTTTGAGGTTGATCAATTGCAACAGATAAAACAATAATTGACTATATCAGTCTAAGGAATCACTTTAAATGGTGTGCACTGAAAAATACGCTTTCCTGGTTATTTACTAATTATCGCTTTTACATATATTTTGAGTAAATAAAATGTTTATGTACAAATGGGACACATATGTAAAACAGTCTATAACTTGTGGAATAAATTAAATAAATTCTAAAATACATAATGTTTATTGTCAAGGCACCCAATATCCAGGAGAATTACATGTTAGTTAGCAATCAGGACCTCGTAATGAACAACATGCCTGTATGCACAAAATTTCTTACCTGCAAAACCAATGAGGTATTTACTAATTATTTTACTCCCTCCATCAAATATGTATTTAGGACATTCTCAGTGTGGGTACTGTGCAAGTTTATGACAATGAAGAAGATATAGAACCTGTCCTCAAAAAAGTGAAATTGTATAAACAACGATAAGACAAAGATATTGAATCGGTTGAAAGTACAATGTTAAGTTAATTGGACTAACAGCTCTAATTCTAATAACTTTCTTTCTCTTTTTCCTGTCTACGTCTTTTGGTATGTTCAATTTTTAAATAGTTAAACATATCAAAGCCTGATAAGGTCCCTGGATAACAGAAGCTTCTCCTTCCCTCTCCTAGCATAAATTATAACCACATCACCTTGTTTTTAAAAATTATAGGCATTATCATGTTGAAGTTATTGTACTTATTTTTTCTCTCATTTGATTTTCAAACCAGATCTTATAACAAAGAATGAAGAGGGAAGATCTTACCAATTTTATTATTTTTTTTCTGTTGGGTCTTCTTTAACTAATCCAGAATAAGCCCTCAATAAATAATTTTGGAATGAATAAATGTTTTTTAATAGTAGGTTGTACATTACTTATAATACATTCTTGAAGTCCCTTGAAATCCTGTTAATGATGTTTTTACCCATTTTTTGTCCTTCGAGGGCCTATATATATACTTTGCCTACTGTCATAATAGACTACTTGAGAAAAATAAATACTATAGCTTTAGCAAGTTGAATTTCCCTAACTGATGGCTATACAATTTTTTCAAATGTAAAAGGTAGAATTTAAAAAATAGAATCAAGCATCTCATATCCAAAATATCATTAAAATTTCTCTTTTTTCTAAATAAGTTAAAAATATGAGTTTTATATTTGTATATGAAATCATTAATAATCATGTATAATTCTTCTAAACTTTTTATTAATGGAAGCATGCAACCCACCAGAACACATTCAGTTCAGTCAGTCGTATTTAAATTAACATTATTAATATTTCAAAAAATCATTAAGAGATGAACATTTATAATTAAGTAATCTAACATTTTGGGTATCCATATTAAAGCATTTGATTTAATAGGTATAGTGCCTCACTATATTTAGCATGGTAATTATGTTTGATTTTCCAAGTGGAAATGATATAGGTATTTGTACCACAAATAATAAGTCGTGTTTACTCAACTGAGTTATTCAAATTCCAAAGGCCAGAGGGATATACTCTTTCTTATATATGTATATACATATCATTATGTGCTACTACTAGTTATGTGCTTTTTAAATGAGTTAATTAAATTCTAAAAGTACAATTTTATCCTGAATGCAGTATGATATATGTTTCCAGGAAAGGAGGAATTAATCAAAATGTCTAATTTTAATTTATCAAAAATAATTTAACAGACATGGGAGATAATGAGAAAAGCTTATAATCGTTGCATGCCACTACTTAAAGATTCTTAACTATGCCCTACTTATATATAAATTGAAAGTCATATGAATGAGATGTTTCTTTTCATTCTTCTTATAAAAGGAAAAAAGATATAAAACAATGAATTCAACCTTTAAGTTACTACCATAAACAAGGTGAGCTGTGGTAGTGATTTGAATGATCACTCCTTTTATAATAATTTTATTTTTCACTTAAAATATGGAAGCTGTGTGCCTACTGAACAAACCAAGAACATTTTACACTCATTTATAATAAAAAATAGAATACTTAACATTAAAATATTTAGATTTATAGTAATGAACTAATTACAAACTTGATTTATTATTAAAATCTCACTCAAAACTGAAGATAAAATGTTCACTACCCTTTTGTCCTCTGCAATGTATAATGTCTAACACTACAAGATAAAGAGAAACAATATAAAGAAACTTAATCTAGTATTTCTATAGAAGTTAATTATACTCATTTCTCAAAAATAACATGAACAATTTAATTCACTATAGCAACTAATATCCCATTATATTTTGTCTTAAATATATAAGATGATTTTATAGGGCTTGAATGTGGTTTGTTTTATAAATATTTTCCTGGTCATCAAAATAATTAATCATACATAAGAACATCTGAGTTTCATATTTGTGCTCTTGTTTAAACACTATGTCAAATGTAGCTTAATGCAATTTATCTTTCAAGTTAATTATTTAAAAAGTCAGATTTGGAGATTAACTTAAGATACATTTTATCCCTTTAATTAATAGAATATTCCAAATGTAGAAAAGATAGGTTATATACATAATCAAAGTGACAAAGGTTACTTTAAATACATGGCTATAATAGAAATATTGGCAACAATTTGGTGGAAAATTGTTTCATATGAAATTCTATGTGGAAGTGAATATTTTTCTATATAATAATATTTTGTATCCTGCTTTGCTTAATTACAACTCCTTTGCTTTCTTAATTTGTAATTATTTTTTTAATGTTTATTTTTGAGAGAGAGAGAAACAGAGCATAAACAGGGGAGGAGCAGAGAGAGAGGGAGACACAAAATCCAAAGCAGGCTCCAGGCTCTGAGCTGTCAGCACAGAGCCTAACACAGGGCTCAAACTAATGAACTGTGAGATCATGACTGGAGCTGAGTCAGATACGTAGTTGGCTAAGCCACCCAGGAACCCCTCAATTAGTTTAATTATTTATCTACTTTTTTCTTAAATAGGATTCAGTTAGGTTTTGAAGGTTAGGCTTAGTGTTTACTGAGTGCTAAATATATGCCAGTTCTCTTCTAGGAACTGAGGATAAAGCAGTGAACAGAAGAAACAAAGATTCTAACCTTGAGAAATTTATGTTACAATGATATAGACTGAGGAAAAACACACAAAGAAATAGGTACATAATGATAAAGAGGTCAGTCCAACAATAGGTTAAAACATTTGTAAATATTCATGAATCCAACTTGGAACACCTATATATATAAAGCAAAAATTAACCAACTAAAGGGAGAGATAGACAGCAATAAAATCAATAATGGTTGGGGATTTTAATTCCCCACTTACATCATTGGGGAGATATTCAGACAGAAATCAATAATGAAACGTCAACCTTAAATAACAATTTGAGCCAGATAGAGTTAATAGATACACATAAAACGTTCCATATCAAAGTCAGTAGGGCTTGGCAGTAGGGCTGTGAGTTTCTCAGACCAATGAGGAAGACAGTTGTATGGATGCAAATGAGAAACTTTAACTACAGATTGGGCTAATGTCTTTCGACCAACATATGCAACACATCTCTTTTGGACAAAAAGGTCTTTCTTCTTTGTTTGAATATCACAAAAAACAAACAAACTCATCTTATGTGGATATTTCATAATATGTGAATGGTTATCTTCCGCAATACTTTCCTTTTTTCCCCTAATTGCTTTTATACCACTAACAAGGTTAGTGCAAGTTTAGTACAAAGTACATATTGTAATACTCTTGTGTAATGGTTTTTTGAAACTTTGCCTATCAACGGCCTAAAGTAATGAAGTGGAGATGCCAAAACTGCCCTGTAGAGTATGAGAAAGACATTAGAATGTACAGGGATGTGGTGAATTTAAAAATAGGCTCCTGGGTGGCTCACTTGGTTAAGTGTCTGACTCTTATCAGCTCAGGTCATGATCTCACAGTTGTAAGATCCAGCCCTGTTCCAGGCTCTGTGCTCAGCTGACAGATTATGTTCTCCTGAAAGGCTAAGAAGACATTCACTTTACTATTGAAAAAGGAAAATATTAGTGAGAATGCACCAACTTATTTGAGTTGATTTCCTCAAAAGGCCGTAATTGACATTGACAGGCATATAACTGGGATTTTTGTGTGTGTGTGTGTGTGTGTGTGAATAAGAATGAGGATTCTTGGTTAACGAAGACCAGAAAGTGATATATAAAAATTCAATGCAAGACAGAAATAACTCTTATAATAGACAGTAAGGACTACATGGCAGCTGAAGTCACCACATCTATAGGGATCCACAGTGATGGCTAACAAATCATGGTTTTTCTAGAAGTGAGAAAATTAGCAGGTGACACAATTGTTGACTGACTTTGAGAACTGGAAAGTCAAATCAAAATATGGTGAATAGAAGGCTCATGTCAGTTGTCAAAATAAAGAATCACAATTTCTCAACCAGTTACTAGATATGAACAGCTCTTCAGCCCGAAGCTTCTAGATTGGAATGGAGGCATGGTTTCTCTGAAAATGGCTCTGAAACATAGCAACAAATAAAGACAGTAGGTACTTCCCTAATCATCCCAAATGGATTTGTAATTATTTATCAGAGTAATTTATATGATGACGTGGGAGAAGGATCATCTAGACCTTTTGAAGTTTGCACTCAGAGCACAAACTCTGAGAAGACACTGATATCTGGGAACAAATAATAAAACTTTGTAAACAGTAAGCATATGGAAACTCAATGATAAATGGAACCCTTGTCTGCCTATTATCTCTTTTTGTAAATAAAATGCCTACAAGCTCACACTTTCTTCATCCTTTGACTACTATCTAGCTAATTATGAGAGATATACTAGTAATTGATAGAACTCTCACTTTGGCCCACTGACCTTTCATTTAAGAGCCATTTGAAAGGAAATGTGAAATTGGAACCTTCTAATACTATCTGTTCCCAACCTCTTCACCTTTACACACTTAAAGATATATGAGTAGTGGTCCCAACAATTTCTACATTTATTTTGTATTTCCACCTCCATCCAAAGTGGCAAATAAGATCAGAAAACTTAAACAGTAGCATCAGTTATCACTCAACCAAGCAGTAGTCTTCATCACAGTTTTTGTGGTATGTACACTGAAAGAAAAACATAGCCTCTAGAAATTTTTATGAGGTTATTGGTCTGGATAATGCATTAGTTTTAATCTGTATCAATAAAGAAGATAAAAATGCGATGAGATCATTTTGAGATCATTTTACATGATCTGTTTTGTACCAGAGTTATGTTAACTGCCCCACTCTTTGGCAGATAGCTCAAAGAAGCCTTGATCATCTTAACATTTCACATAACTCACACTGATCCACTGTATTGATGCATGACATTTTTGCTGATTATACCTAACAAACAGGAAGTAACAGTATACTGGATGCCCTAATGAGAAGCATGTATGCTAAGAAGTGAAAGATAGATCCTACAAATATTCAACCTTCTCACATTGACATTTTAAGAGTTGAAAGGCTTGGGATGTGTCAGGAAATTCTATTAAAGACAAGTTATTAAACATTGTATCTTCCATCACTATGAATGAGGCAGAGATTCAGTTCTTTGGATTTTGGAGATAACATGTACTCTGGCAGAGTGCTACTGTGATGAATAACTTGATGTGTCAACTTGAGTGGGATATGAGATACCAGATATTTCATAAACATCATTTTGGGGTATTACTATGAGGATGTTTCTGGATAAGATTAACATTTGATTTAGTATACCAAGTAAAGTAGATTGCTGGTGAGCATTCTCCAATCTACTGAAACTTAATAGAACAAAAAAGAGGAAGAAGGGAGAATTCAATTTTGCTCAACAGCTTGTGCTACTCTTGAGCTGTAACTTAAGCCATCAGATCTTCTGTTCTCAAGCCTTCAGACTTGAATTTGGCACTAGGTTACTGACACCACTGGCTTTCTTGGGTCTCTGGCTTGTAGACAGTAGACAGTGGGACTTATCCTCCAAAATCATGTGAGTCAATTCTTTATCAATCTCTTTCTCTCGATGATAAATAGATGGTAGATAGATAGATAGATAGATAGATATAGTTATTAATATCAATACTTATTCTATATCACCTGTATCTATCTATTATGTATGTATGTATGTATGTATGTATCTATCTATCTATCTATCTATCTATTTATCTATCTATCTATCATCTGTCTCCAATGTTCAAGATTATGACTAGGTGTTATGGGGCGCCCGGGTGGCTTAGTTGGTTAAGCGTCCGACTTTCGCTAGGGTCATGATCTCGCGGTTTGTGGGTTCGAGCCCCTTGTCGGGCTCTGTGCTGACTGCCAGCTCAGAGCCTGGAGCCTGTTTCAGTCTGTGACTCCCTCTCTCTCTGACCCTCCCCTGCTCACGCTGTCTCTCTCTATCTCTCCTAGAAATAAATAAAACATTAAAAAAAAAGAAAAGATTACGACTAGGTGTTAAAGAAGGCAAGTCCAGCACCCAGTCTTGGAGAGAAACAGAAAGGGCCCAAACCAGGCGCTCAGCTGAAAACAAATCTACCTTAGTTATCCATATCTCTATTATTTATATTTTAGAGGAGATTTACTTATACTGTGATATGTTCCCCCATGTGTTAACTGATAATGAGAATGGCTAATGTTGAAGCTTAGAGTTTTTTCATATTCTGCCTCACAAATTCTGTTTCTTACTCATCTATTGGAAGCCATCACTATTTTTGTTGACTCATTATTAGAAAAGAGT
This sequence comes from Proteles cristata cristata, assembly GCA_017311185.1. Classification (NCBI taxonomy): domain Eukaryota; kingdom Metazoa; phylum Chordata; class Mammalia; order Carnivora; family Hyaenidae; genus Proteles; species Proteles cristata. Next base: position 232,328 of record JAESUZ010004022.1, on the reverse strand, counting down.
GCTTCTTTACCAGTGAATCAAGCATACTTTCACAAAGAAATCCAAAGTATCTCAGAGGTACAACACCCTTGATTTTATACAATTTATTCATAGTTTTATATGAACATTATCTGATTTGGGGTGCTTTTCAGGATGAGACAGTCAAGACTGTTTATTTTTAGGTATATTTATACTTTTGACACAGAAACTTGCCCATGATACTAAGAAAGCAAGTGTACAGAATGATAGATTGGAAAAAACTACGTTATGTACTAAGAACTGATCTAGTGCTATGTATACATAATATATATGTGCATATAATATTAAACATATATTACATAATTGCAATATATAAAGTCACATACACATCTCAAAACTAATGCAGTTATTAATGTATCTCATTGTACAGATAAAGAAACAGGGAAAAGTAGGATTTAAAACTAAGCATGTTGTCTCCAGAATTGTACTCATAATCATCTTGTGCTATTTCTGTTCATATATTTATTATTGTAGTTTGCAATACGAAATTCACACATATGCATGTGTACTTTGGAACAATTATGTAAGCATACGAACTAAATTGTTAGCAAAAACTATCTCTCACAAATGAAATCATAGTTGTGATGGTATTACTTAAGTAGTCATTCCTGGGGATATATTTCATTATATTACAGAGAATATTTATTATGTTATGTTTTATTATAATAAAACCTTGAAACAAAATGCAACATTATAAAGTAAGACACATTTTTAAATTAGCAAGTATAAAAACAGTGCGATCAATATTTCAAGAGGATATAAAAATATAAGAACAACTGTAACAAACATAGAACATTAAGCGAATTAGTTGTAAACAATATTTATCTACTTATACACTATTATACATATAGTGATTAGTGATGTCATAAAAAATTAATATATAACTAGATTGGATCTAGGGGTGAGATCTAGGGATATGTGGATTATGTGCACATCCCTGTGTGTGCGTCTCATGATGCATGATGGGCAGAAGGTCAGGCAGACACATGTAAGATCGTTAAGTATTAATGTTTCACAATTGTTAATAAAGAGAAAATATGACATGAAATATCAGGAACAAGAATAATAATCTTGGTTAACTCTAAAAACCCCTTTAGAGTCCAAAAGTTTCTTGGAAGCTACAATCTTTGTTAGTAAGGATGCAGTCTAGTAATAATAGCAGCAGTGCCATTTGCCTGTAAATATATACTAGGCAAAGACTTCTTCTCACCAGGACATATGTGACTATAAGCACTACTGAGTAGCTCATTTTTCAGCATCTGATATCAAACTGTTTGCTAAATGGAACAACCAGATGCTAGTTACATCACTTCTGTCATGGAAAGGAGCCATGCTTTTACTCATAGGTTTAGGCATTTATTTTGAATATGAAATTCCCTTTCCTGCTCAAAGAGCTTCTGACAAAACCACTACATTTGGACTTAGAAAATATCTTATTCACCATCATGGTATTTTACATAAAATAGTTTCCTATAAACAAACTCATTTTATAACAAATAAAGTTTGGAAATGGCCTCTTGCTTATGAAATTTTCTGGTTTTAGTGCATTTCTTTTACACTAAAGCATCTACTCTGATTTTAAAAAAAAAGGCTTTTAGAGAGTCAGATAAGACATCAGTTAGCAACACCTTGTAAAGCTGAGGTAGCACCCTCCAAAAATGATATATGTATATTTTAAATCATACACCAATATCCAGTGATATTCCTCCTATATCTAGAATTTATGAGTTTGAGAATCAAAGAATGGAGCCATAGGTACACTGGAAATTTTTTTCTGTTACTATTATTCTGAATGATTTCTTAGTAAACATTTTGCCTCCAATCACCCCAAATTTGGGCCCTGTTGTTTTAGAGGCCAGTAAAGGTTCCCAATCTGTCACCAGAGACACAGCATTTGTTCCATCAAAATGGAACTTAAATGCATGGAATCCTTTAGGTAGCATCCAGTTTGGCCATGCTTTTTTATACAATTCAGTGAAATACTGTGCTAATTTAGTGTGGGAAGGATAGTTTAAAGAAGAGGCTGTGGAAGATATTATAAATAGCAACTAGGACCATGTGACCAGTGGCAGAAACAAATCCCGTAATAAAATAAATATTTTCTTACTTTGATAAAGGTATATATATTCATATGTCAACCAATAATTTACTATTTGTTTTCCCTCTACCATTCTCATAGTATCTAACATAAGTCAATAGTGCTTAAACATATCCCTCAGTATTAAAGTCGCATTATTAAATCCCTCAGTATTAAAGTGGCTATTATTCAGCTAGAATGACCATCACCTGAAGATGGAAACAGTGATTTATGAGAGGGAGGTGATACATGTGATATATTACATAAAGAAAATTAGTGTATTTTAAGTTGTATGAGAGTTATTTATATCATGTTAAATGAAAGCATGGTTTTTCTCTTGACTTTTAAGAGTTAAATATGCTTAAAAGGATTTTACAGTGATACCACATTGAAAAAGGGTACATTTTGCTGGGTTTTGTTCTGTGTCAAATTAGCAATGTGAAACAAAGCTTCTTAGAATTTCATTTCTGCATGATTAAAGGCTAGGTAGGGTTCGGCATGAACTTTATATGCATGATAGTTTGAAAGGTGGTGCTGGAGCAGCAGGCATTTTACTATAAGGGTTTGGATGGGGCATCAGGTGCCATTGCAACTGATATGGCTCACTGACATGCTGGCACATCTTGTCGGTGTAGGCCACCAGTCAGTTCCACAGCTCTTCTACCTTCCCAAGATCTCTTCCTTAAGTTTCTTCAAGTTCTGGCAATTTCAGGCAAATGAACATACAGGGGCAGGGCAAAAAGTGCACTTGTTTCATCTGGAGGTAGTATGCATGAATCAAGCTGGAGTTGATCAAAAGTCAAGTGTAGATTTCAGCTTGTCCCTGGGGGTTTCAGTTCATTCTTGTGGGATCCACTTGCTTTGTCCTCAGCGGTTTTGGTTTGTTCTCACTCTGTTGATTCAACAGCCATCTTTTCTTCCCAGCTGCTGTCCCTGCTGACCTATGGCAACTTCAATTTCACCACCAGATTCAAGACAATAGTCACCCAGAGACTTCTTAATCAACTCTACAATTAAGTAAGGTCAAATCCGTCAGAATCTATCATAGTGCCACCACTCTGATCCAAACCATTATTTCTCACCTGGATTCTTGCAGTCTCCTAACTTTTGGCCCTGCTTCTACCCTTTACCCTTTTAATGGCGATTAACAAGCAACTTAGGTGATGCTGTCAAAATGATAATCAGATTATGTCACTCCTCTCTTCAAAGCCCTGCATCAGAATTCCATTTTACTTGCTGCATGTTTTCTGCACTGACCATTATGTTTCCTTGAGATCTGGTTCCTGAATTCCTCTCCTGCTACTCAACCTGTAATGTTACTTATTCTAGTCACTTTGGATTCATTAATTTTCCTGTAGCTCATCAGGCTTGGTCCCAACTTAAGGCACATGCCTTTTTTTTTTTTTTTTTTTGCTTAAACATTGCCTTTTCAGGGAGGACTATCCGAACCATTTAACTTAATATCACAACCTGTTCTCACATTCTTTAATTATCAATACATAAAATTACTTTCTTCAGATTTGTTCTAATGTTACAAATCTCAATGATCTCATAAATGTTTCATATTTTGTCTTCAATTATATTTTTATTATATATCATCTATCTAAAGGAATAACTTTTAATAGAGAACATAATTAACTAAAAGACAGTCTTAGTGAATTGTTATATTATTTATTTTAGAGTCTGTATTAGTTTCTCATGTACTTGTCACAATGAAGAACACAAACTGAGTGTCTTAAAATAACAATTATTGGATTCCAGTTCCAGAGGCTAGAAGCCCCAAATCATAGTGTTGGGAAGGCCATGATCTTCTGAAAACCGTAGAAGAATCTTTCTTTGCCTCCCCCTCCTAGCTCTGGTAGTTTGCTGGAATCTTTGGAGTTCCTTGGCTTGAAGATGAATCACTCCAATCCTCTCTCCTCATACAGCTTTTTCCTCACACCATCTTCTCTTGTGCATTTCTGGATGTTGAAATGTCGTCTCTTTATAAAGACACAGTCACATTGGAGGAAAGCCTATCTTAATGACATTATTTTAATTTGAATGCCTCTATAAAACCTTATCTCCAGAGAAGTTCAGAATCTGAGGTATTGAGAATTAGGAGTTCAACACTGAGGGAACATTTTAACCCATAACAAGGTCCATGCTGACAACAGCTGACCCAAGGAGTAAATATCAAATGTACTTTTTAAAAGATTAAAAAGGCAGAAATCTCGGGGCTCTTGGGTGGCTTAGTCGGTTAAGCGTCCGACTTTCGCTTAGGTCATGATCTCACGGTTCATGGGTTCGAGCCCCGCGTCGGGCTCTGTGCTGACTGCCAGCTCAGAGCCTGGAGCCTGTTTCAGAGTCAGTATCTCCCTCACTCTCTGACCCTCCCCTGCTCACGCTGTCTCTCTCTCTCTCTCTCCTAGAATAAATAAAAGTATTTAAAAAAAAGGCAGAAATCTCTCTATAATAGCAGATAAAATAGCTGCCAGGCTGCATCAACCAAATTCTTCTTCAGGACTTAGTCCCCTAGCTGCTGGGCATGTTATCTGTAGATACCTTTTGGCTCTCAGCTTTCTTGAAAAAATGCTTCAGCTAAAAAGCGTAGTCTCACCAAAGATCATGCCCTCTTGAAATAATAATTCAAAATAGTGAATAGCCAATACAAGGGTATGGATGCCAAGTCTCTTTGCCACAATTCCCAATTAACTTGTATCTGTGAAATTTTCCTTGGGGCTACCTGGGACCTTCACTGAAACCATATTACAGTCTTTGTACTCTATCTGCTCAAATTGCATCATAGTTTCTTCTTCAGTAATGAGAATTCCAATAACACTCCTTAACTAAACTACATTCTAATCTCCATTTCAGGCTCTGCTTTAATAAGATTTGCAGAATATTCTTCTTGTGGATATCAGCATGTGATATCTGGTATCAATATGGTTTGAGAAAGTAGACACTAAGGTAAGATTTGGGATTAACTGCTGTTCCACTGGCAATGATATCACCATCCCTATTAATAGGCAACAATAATAGGCCCTGACATTAAGTAATTAATAGTAAACTTTTAACAGTTTTTTTTTTTTGGGTGGCAAACTGAAATGATATTCTGTTGAGAGATTAACTAGCAGATACCAATGGGAATAATTTGAGAAGATATTAAAGAAAAATAATGAGGTATTAATAACTATGAGGGCTTTGGAATTGAGTTGCCATTGCCAAGCACAAAGGGGGCTTTGAAAAAAAGAGAAGAAATAAAGAAGAGTGATTAATTAACAATTAAGTCTTTACCATGAAAGTCAGAAGAACCTCTTGTTAGTATATAGGAAGACTCTCTATTTCTGCGACCAGAAGGAAGAAAAACCTGAGACCTTAATCATTAAAGGATCAGAAATCCATAGAGGTTTCATCTTTCAAATTATATATATATATATATATATATGAAATGATAAGATCAAGAACCCCAGTTGAGAAGGGATGAGATTTTGCCACCTGGGATTGGAATATGTGCACTGATTCCCCCCTCCCCAATTTTACATGTCTAGATTATTCTAAACTCTCTGAGTTTACAATAGATTTCTACTCCTTCTTAGTAGGAGCAAGTGTCTCCCAATGCTATCAATGCTTAATCAGCAGAAATCAAGTGAACAAAGTTGACAAAATCGGTGACAATGTAGAAAGGGCAATGTGGGAGACTGATCCATTAATGTTATGGAATTTCTTAATAGAACATGGCTTCCCTATGAGGATAAATATAGGTGGGCAGTCACCAGGGATAATGCTCAGTTTATATAATGAAAAACAGGCAATCAGGTGACTGAGAGCAATTATTTAATAAAGTGCCGTGACTTCTTGCCTAACTGTCAATTTTGAGGTAATATTCATACAGAGAACACAGTGATTGAGCTGAGTCTGGGTCTTCAGGAGGAAAAACTGTACCATGACTCCTGGGCATTCATTTCTCAAAGAGACCTATGACTATTTATTCAAGTTTTAAGTTTACAATGATATGCAAAACACCAGAGTATAATGATGAGGCACAGTTATGGTGGAGACATGAGGCACATGGATACATAAGCATATTGTGTGGGTTAGGCTCACAGTGAGTCCACTAGGTCTGCAAAACCATCACATGGCTATCTCTCCAATCACCAAATACGTAATTGAAATAGACACACTGTGTAATTGGAAGGATTTTCCATTTTTTCCTTGCCTTGCAGGGTAAGAGCTTTCATAGCAAAATCCAAGTGCAACACTAAAAATGCCAGTTTCTGTGAAGAAGAAATTTTCAGGTTTCTGCATTGTCAGGACTTTCTGAGGAAAGACAATTGAAATGCTATTAAGACAAATAATGTGCCCTTTTCCCCAAAACTATTTGTTCTTCACATTATAAGGGTGTTATATCTATAGATATATTATTCTCTCTTAAAGGTAATAAAACTCTGAACTATTTATTTATATTTCAAAATGTTGTAAAAACAAGGACTCGCTCTTATTTTCTAAGAGAAGATTTTTTTACATTAAAAAGAAGGTCTTCTTTTCTCAGGGAGGTGGCTTTTTTGAGGAATGAGATAGGAGTGCTATAAAGGAGTTCCTATATAAGCTGTTAGATGTATGATTTCAGGGTTTTTCTCCTGTACATGTGCCAGTGACATTTGCCCCCATCAAATCATCCCAGGGGACTGGAGTACAGATAATCAGTACTGTTACTACAGTAATAATAAGTCTGATCTCTAATTAAGAAACATCATGTTTGTTTTCAGGACAAGATAAATAAATATAGATATTAAAAACATATATTGGCCCCCATCCAATTAAACAAATAAATAACAATATTGAATCCTAGGAGAAATAGCTAAAATTAGTAGGTCTTAAAGACCTAAAGGATCCAAGAATTCATTGTTTCCATTTAATTTACCATCTGGCTCCAGAAATGAAACAAAACAAAACAAAACAAAACAAACAAAAAAACAGATGGAAGATGACAGTAGATAACTGCAAACTCAACCAGGTAATAACCTAAAAGCAGCTGTTGTGCCAGATGTAATATATTTGCTGCAGAAAATTAACATGGCCTCTGGTACATGGTATGTAGCCATTGATCTGGCAAATTGGTTCTTTTCCATTTCTATCAGAAAAGAGGATCTGAGACAGTTTGTATTTGCTTGGAACAGATCTCAGTATTCATTTATAATTTTGCCTGGAGCTATGTTGATTCTTCCTTCTGTCTTAACATCAACCAAAAAAGACCAGAACCAGCTGGACATGCTGCAAATACTATATTCTTCCACTGATGAATGAGATTCTGGATTACACCACCAGTTAACCACTGATACTAGCAGAATTATTAATTGAGTTTGACAGGAACATAGAAGAGAGATAGATGATAGGGAGAGAGATCGTAAGGAAGGCTGCACGCTGGTTAAGCCCAGAGCCCAACTGTAGTAGTAAGGGATACGATTTGTCCCACTAACCTTGCTGTTTCATGCTTTCCTTCAGAAAATAACAGGTTAGAATCTTGGAGCTCATATATGTTCTACTTCCAGTGTAGCATAAGGGGTAAATTGTAGTGGATTGTGTGATGCGCTATCAGATTCCTCCACAGGAATAAAATGACGTTCCCCCCACTTAAGTTCTTTGTATCTCTCCCAACAGACTGTTAGTTGGCAGACCTATTCTGGATTTGCCTCACTTAAGGAAAATAGCTTTGGTTAAGGTTATGTTGCCTTTCTGAGGCCGCCTGCAACCAAAGACAACCTTAAAGTTTTAAAGTTTATTTACTTATTTTGAGAGAGTGAGAGTGGGAGAGGAGCAGAGAGAGAGAAAGAGGGAGAGAGAGAATCCCAAGCAGGCTTTGCACTGTCAGTGCAAAGTTCGAACTCAGGAACCATGAGATCCATGAGATCATGACCTGAGCCAAAGTCAGACACTTAACTGACTGAGCCACCCAGGTCACCCGACCAATGACAACTGTTAGATGAATACACAAAGGGCCAGCCTTCTGACCCCAGTTCAGAATCATTCTGAATGGGCCATTCCAGTTTCAGCAATCCCCTCAGAACTGGCTGAGGTTTCTGTTGAGACAGCATCACACCTCACTTCTCCTACCACCCAATCCAGCTTCTTTTCCTTCACCTTCAGAGATTTCTGCCTCAGGGTATTCCTGAAAAAACTTCCATATGTTATTCTACATCTCTGAGTTTGCTACCCGGAAAGCCTAACTTGCCACAATTGTTAAGGATAAGCAAGGTATTCAAACAGATGGCTTTACTTTTGATGTACTTGCTTAGTGTTTTGAAATCCTTAGCAAAGTAAGATTATACAACATGTAAATTCCCGTATATAACAACATCATCATATATTAAAAATGGAAAGTGCAGTTCTTAATATATTTCTATCCATTCAACATTTAGTTCAGCATGAATTTTTAACATTCTCTTGCTTGAAACATTCTGATCATATGTAATATCAGCCAACTGAACATGAACTGTAATTCCATGTAACCTGTCATCATAACCAACAATGTGTCAAGTCCAAGATATTTAACAAGACAGTTCAGTGAAATTATTCATTGTTTTGTTAGCAACACAATTCTTTTGTTTTACTTCATATTATTTGAGTTTTATGGCCTTTAGAAACAAAAATAAGAATAGACATTCTATTAAAATTGTCTATTTGATAGGACTTTGATATAAAATTGATGTTTTCAAGACATTTAATAACTAGTGCCATAAAATTATTTGTCAGTTAAAGAAAAAAAGCTTGGCACTTCCCCTGAGGCATTTGCTCTGTTCTGAAACAATGTAAAGAAAAATATTTCACTGGATATTTAAAAAATTTACAGTGTCAAATGTATTTCAACAAATTACAAATCATTTTAATAAATTTAACTTTATAACTCAAAGAAATATATTTTATATTTCTGAAAAAATAGTCCTCTTACAGTACAATGAACTAGGTCATGATGATTTTAAGCAAATATATATATTTCTCATCCTAAATAACTTTGCATTTATTTAACACAAAGTATCTTTTTTATAAGACAAAATTAGAATGATCATTTAAGAACTTGTATACATTTGGTTGGGTTTTATTTTGAATTTATTTTTATTTTTATAAAATGGCACTTTGTTTCCAAATAGATAAACCCTTCAATGTAAGATCTAATCTATTTTCTGTGTATTTTTATTGTGAGATGTAATGTAAGTTCAAGTTGCATATGTGAGAAAATTAAATGAATTATTTGATGTTTTTTTTGGACAACAGAATTTAGATTGTAAATACCAGCATTTGATAATTAACTGCATTTGAACATAGTGTTTTATAGCTGTACAGATGGGTTACAAACCTGAATGTTTTGCTCTAGGGACCTTTTCCAAAACATCTAGTAAGTTATATTTCTTTGGTATCTCTAGTTAAACAAGCAGGTATCTCTCTTCAGTCCAAAACACCAAGTAATACAAAATGAAAGGACTCACATGGTTTAACCGAGAAAGACCAAGAACAAGAGAGGGGTTAAGAGGACACTGGTGAGGTGTAAAATAACAACAACCACAACAAAGTACCTTACAAGACTAAAAGTGAGGTAGAGCAGATGCCATTGGTTATAATGGGTGGTACAGCCTTCCAGCCCAATCTAAATTCAGTTTTAGCTTTGGTGGTCGGTTTTTTTAAGAGATCAGATTCACTACATGTACTAGCTTCTCATCTCAAGTTTGTACCATGGCTTCTGCTTTCTGATTCACCGCCAGCTCTAGAGCAGGGAGGGTCTACTCCATAGCCAAGGACAGGCAGAAAATGCAGAGATTCCCCCAGGAGAGGAACTTGCAAACAATGAGATGCATGTCATAAATGCTTCATAGTTTTCTGCTTTAGGTCAACAATTCCAGTTGCATTTGATAGATGTTTTAAGGGTAAAAATGAATCAGCAGTGCTAATGGTTAACATTGCCCACACCAATGTCCTTCATAACGGACCTTTGGTTTGCCTTTTCCTTTCCCAATCTGTTTCTTAAATTCTGCTTCTTGTGATCATCTGGCAAATTAACTGATAAGAGCCAATCCCCTTTCTTATCCCTGCTGTGAGTAGAAACACTTTGATGCTTTATATAAGGAATAGAGGAAGGAGACTCCTAAACTGAGATTTTGGAACTGGAACACTCCTCACCAGTCAGGTGGAGGAAGAAACTTCATGACTGGTATAAGTTAGGGTGGTGATGGCCACTGCGGGGCTGTGGCATCAAGGATAGAAAGACTCCAGTCTATGAAAGACTGCCACTGCATCTAGGTAAAAAGTGAAACACTGAGTTTTTAAAGAGCTCTAGCACTTGAAATTATAGTTCAAGTATAATTTAAGAATTTTAGACCTAACTTACTTTTGTTGATAATTTTAGAAGCCTCGAATAAAAAGAATATTATCTACTATTTGCTTTTAACTATTTACAATTTTTACTTTTAAATTATTGATTGTTATTATCATCATCATATTATTAGTAATCAACTGTATAGATTGTAAAAGACAGAAGGCCTTTGAAGACACATTTTAGGAACACCTTAGCTCCTGTAATAGAAGGGAAAAGAGCTAGAAAATCAGTTTCAGAAATATAAGCTTAGCAGAAATGCAAAGGAGACAGAGGGTATATCCAAGACGTGTCTCCTATGACACACTTGTAGAGACTTTAATGGACTAGGTGTCTACTTCGCTATTTCTTTGGATTTAATAAACTGAACTTTTTTTTTCTTTTTTTTTGCCTCTAGGGGCACTATACTCCATAAGTAGCTGCTTAATTCTCTGAAGATCAGACACTCCAAACTACCAATTTGACCTTGTCACTTATTAAAATACATTTATCCATCTTTACTCTGATGGTTACGGGCCAATATCTGGCCTCTATTATTTTGTAATCTTATCACCTGCATTAGGAAGCACAGTTCTGTAATAGAATTTCCTATTATCAGCCCTGGCCTATAACCTTTCCTAATGGAACATTCCTTATTACTATGGTAATGGAAGAAAGCTCTGAGTCCTCCCATGGAACAAAGTAACCAGGTGGGGTTTTTGATCTTGCATAATATATCCATTATCAAATTCCCATTTTTCTTAGACTTTTGATCTATACCCACATGGTTAGCCATGGCAGACCTGCTAATTCTACTTCAATTTGTGTGGGCCATCATGTTTTTCAAGCTTCCAAAATCCAACTTAATATTAATATTAATATTGCATCATAGGGACCTGGCCAAGGGACCCATGCTTGATTTTATCCTCTGCTCTCTTAAAATTATTAATAAGTTTTAAAAAAGGAACTCTGTAGTTTGCTTATGCTCTAAGCCTACAAATGATGTAGCTGGTCCTGTGGACAGCAAAGTTCTCCAACTCAGAGTACTGCCCAGAGAACGTTTATTATTAACAATGTTGTGTAGTAAAATGGGCAGTCACAGTCAAATGGTCATGTTTCTTGTATTTCTTATCAACAAAAATTTGATCATAATTGAATGCAATACACCACTTAATTTTTATTTAAGAAAATATAACATTTCAATATCATCAGATATTCTTTAAAACTTTTTTTAATGGTTATTTTTGAGAGAGAGCACGTGAAGGAGGGGGCAAAGAGGGAGGAGCTGGGGGATCTGAAGAGGCCTCTGCATGGAGGGCAGCATGCCCAATGCAGAGCTCAAACTCACAAACCATGGGATCATGACCTGAGCCAAAGAGGGATGCTTAACCAACGGAGCCACCCAGGTGCCCCATCATTAGATATTCTTATACTACATAATTGTAGATAAGAATTTGTTACTCTATTACATAGGTGTACTAGTATCTACTTTATCAATATTCTATTATGGAATGTGCATTTTCCAAAGTTTTTCAGTTAGAAACAACTCAGGTGGGGGGAAAATTAGTTTTCCCATAAGTTGAGTTATTAGTTTAAATAATAAGGAACATTTATGAAATATGAATATAAACTCCTTTTTCTGTAAGCTTAATAATGCTAACTTTGTTTTTAGTGATTAATGATCAAAATATATATACAAGAAGGGTGCTTGGGTGGCTTAGTTGGTTAAAAATCTAACCAGGTCATGATACTTTGGTTTTTGAGATCGAGCCCCTTCTTAGGCTCTGTCCTATCAACGTGGAGCCTGCTTGGGATTCTCTGGCTCACTCTCTCTCTGTCCCTGCCCTGCTAGCATAAGCAAGCGCTCTCACTCTCTGTTTATCAAAAGAAATAAATTACCGTAAAGGAAAAGAAAAGAAATATATATATATGAAAGAGTTATACTTGTTGAAAAAGCATTAAAATGGATATTATTTATTAAACATAAGTACTCAGCTTATAGAAAAGTAAAATATGGGGAAATTATGTAATTTTATGCATTGTGTTTTAGAATATGAAACAAATCTGAATAGTCTAATTAACCTTGGACTCTAAGATCTTGAATTCACCATTCATAAGAAAGCTTTTTTTTTTTGCTATGCTTCTTCCATAGGTAAACATTCATATCTCACATTTATAAACACTAGTAGAAAAGTAATTAGGCTACTCTTATTCTTGAAAATTTAATTTTGTTTACAGTCTATCTCTTATTATTTCACATTTATAAAGAATGGTAAGTGAATATCTCTTTGAATATATATTCTTTCATATTTTGAAAACTTCTTAGGAATATATTTTTAAGAGTCTAGAGAAAAGCTCACTAGATTAAAAGATCTGAATTTTTATACCTCTTTAAACTTGTAGCTGCACAAATTTGAAATAAATTGAAAAAAAAATTAATGTGCCAATGTTGTCTAAGTGTATCACTATCAGTACAAGAATTATTAAATTCTTTTATTTTATTCTTTTCTAAATGAACATATGCAAAACAACTACTCAGAGGTATTTTAATTTGCATAATTTGTATGTACAGTTAAATTGAACTCCTTGCCAAATATGTCGTGATATATTCTATCACTTCTGGAAAATGTTTACCCCATTCTTATTTATAAATATGCTTTGATATTTTTGCAGTGATTTTTTTTTAATGAGAAACTGAGAGATCTTGATCTAAAACATTCAAATTAACTTGAAGAAGAGAAATATATATTAAAGAGAACTTCTGGGGGTTGAATCCATAATATTTATTGAAACATTGAATGTGAGGTGGGAGAATAAAAGTTTTTTGTGAAGTATATTTACATGACTGGATGAATGACCTCAAAACTAATCAAGGTAGAGATTATATTTAAAATTCCATGGCAGTGAATACTGATTTTGAGCATGTGAAATTAAAGAAACCTGGGGCTATCCATGTTAAGAATACAGGAGTAAAAAGGTCTAGAGCTGAGTGAAGATGTCAGGGAAGGAGATATTTATCTTGTTTGTGAACTACTAGAATAACTGTGGAATACGGCTGTGTCTAGGGAGGAGCGTATAGCATGGGGGAAGAAAAAGTTAAAAGAGAGACCCACATAGGTAAAACAGGAGTATTTTTTAGATTCAGAATGTCACCTTAGTCATAAATTCTTCTTTTTCAAAACTCTGTGTGTGCAGATTAGAAAATATTGTGCTTAAGTTTAAAAACTCACATTAGTCTTCCTGAAATTATATTTATCTAGTTTGCTTTTTTAAAAAAAGTTGAGAACTGTAAAGTTGAAATCCTTCCAACTGGAATTTCTCTTCTTTGATAAATACTCTGTTGGTATCTGTACTTTCAAATTTTAGCTTTGTTTTATGCCGTATAAATTCACCAGAGCCTAAAAAATTGGTCCCAAGAAGTGACATCACCTAGATGGCAGCATAGGTCTTTACTTTATTCCCCTTCACAAGAAGAAAACTAATATTTATCAAGAACAAGATACTACTGAGAAAGTCCCAGAAATTTGGGTGAGGTTGAAGAACCCCCCATACCACAGATACCAAGGCAAAGTTCTCTAGAAGGATAGCAGAAACAGCTACAGGTTGACTGCATCGTCCCCCAGGACACTGTAGCAATGTAGCAGTATAGCGGTGCCACCTAGGGATGTTCCCTCTGAGCCTTTCATTCTTCCAGGGAGGTAAGAGTACCCACAGGGACACCCAGAAGCCCCACCCCAGCTTTGTTGGTTACTTCGTAGGAGCCCCTACTCTGATCTCATGCTATGAGGATTGCAGGGAAATATGTGGGGTTCAATCACTGAGAATCTGACTATAATGGAAAAGGGGAGGAATTACAACAACCAGCAAATGGATTTTGGTTGACTGAGTTCATACTTACAGGACTGAGTTGTAATCCCAACCAGCAGTTTTCCTTAACTGCAGAAGCAGTAGATGAGATAACCAGATAAAGTATAGATTGTCCTGATTTGGATCCTCAAATGAATTTTGTTGACCTTAGAGACAGGTTTCTCCATGATAAAAAGAAACTGCAAAACCAAAACAGAGTAATTTATGTTAAGATATAATACCTGATTGCAGTTTCAGCCTCTCCCAGGAGAGGAATTTTAAACCAATTAGTCTGGAATTTCCTAATCAGCACTAGTGATGTAATGTGCATAATAAGACCCCATATCCTTTTCTCCTAAGGGAGGATGACCATTCCATACACGTTTCTTTTGCTAATAACTTCCTTGTCCCACATTTCTGTCTATGAAAGTCTTCCATGTTGTACAATTCTTCAGTGTACTTTCTATTTGTTAGGTGGGATACTGTCTGAGTCATGAATCATTGAATAAAGCCAATTTGATCTTTAAATTTCCTGGTTGAATTTTTGTTCTTCAATACCCACAACCAGGCAAGGCGCTGAGTCATAGCCCTAGTGGTTGTAAAGAGTGCCTTCCTAGTCCCATCTGATCATAACAGCTGGCAATATTTCCTGGAAGTTGTATGTCCCCGCAGTGCCCCAGACAACAGACCAGCACACAGAAGTAATAGTTCCCAGATCAAAGCTAGTACCAGGCATGGAGACTTGCCATGCTATGTACAGGCAGGCAGAGAGGTTAATTCATTGCCAAGACTGAAGGTAGTTTCCATTCCCTCTCAACTGGACAGACTGAGAAATGGAGAGTAGCCTTTCTCTTCCCATTCAGGCAAGAGGGCTGGAACTAACTTCCAAGTCTGGCAAAAACTCTTGAAAGTTATGTAGCCTAGCGATGCTCAAGCTGAAAGAAGAGCAGGCAGAGCCAATGGTTTGCAGACCAAAGCCAGTGACCCTGTTTGGCCACAAAACCTGGATGTGAGTTAAGACAGCACACCAAGCAGGAGCTTCACCAGTTTTACAGCTGCTTCTCCAACTATGCTTGAAAGAGAATTTAATTCATAGCTCCACTTATCACTGAATATATCCTTCAGCCAGCCAACTAGAAAACCTAGCCAGAGCACCAGGAAGGTGAGAAGTCTATTCAACTGTGGGGCAAAAAGAATGGCACTTAAATGGACAGCACAGCTTGTGATTTTCCTCATACGCAGAGCAAAACTGGCGGCCACATATGACCAGGGAATTAGGTATATACACTTGATTGATTTGATTCCTAAGACAACTTGTACAGGCCCTGGGTTCTGTTATGCTGCCCTGCCAGGGCAAGGATGCTAATTTACAACCCATTTATAATTGAATAGAGTTATCTAGTAAGGCTGACCAAAGAATCCAGGGAACCATGAAGCCCTCAGTGTATCATCACTTGAGCAGAGAAAAGCCAGGAGTCCTATCCAATAGTTCTTAGTCAGCAGCACACCTCCGTACTTAACCTCAGAGCTTAAACAGCTGATTCACCCAAAAATGAGTCATAATAGGAGACCCCCACCTGCCTAAGAATATTACCACCAGACATATCCAGAAGCTTGAACTGAACTGCCTGGGGAATATTTCTGCCCTCAAAACCTGTAAAGTATGGGAGAGAAATTATTACTCAAATGTGCAGACACTAAAACAAGAAATCAAAGAACATAAAATATCAGGGAAATATGACACCACCAAAGAAACTGATAACGCTCTAAAACTCTGAACTGTCAAAGAATTTAGAAAAATTCTCTTAAAGAGTTTCAATCAACTATAAGAAAAGACACACAGATAACTACACAAAGTCAGGAAAACAATGCATGAACAGAATAAGACTGATAAAGTAATAGAACTAGTAAGAAACAAAAATCAGAAATTCTAAAGGTGAAAAATATTGTAATAGAAGTAAAAAATTCAGTAGAGAGTTTCAAAATCAGATTCAACTATGAAAAAGAAAACAATCAGTTATCTAGAGAATAAGACATTACAAGCTAGTCAGAGGTTGAAAAAGAAAAAAATAAAACCTACATGATTTATGGAACACAATGAAAAGAAATATGGTTCACATTATGGGAATTTCTGAAGAATAGAAAGTGAAAGTGACAGAAAGTATATATAAAGCAATAAAGGCTGAAAACTTCCCAAACCTGAAAGAGAAATATCCATGAGACTCAAACAACTCTAGGTTGAATCTGAATGGGGTAACACCAAGACATGTGCTAATTAAATTGTCAAAAGACAAATAATTTTATATTTTATTTATTTTTAAAAATTTTATGTATTTATTTTGAGAGAGAGAGAGACACTCATTTTATGAAGCCAGCATTATCTTGATTCCAAAACAAGAAAAGGATGCTACAGATAAAGAAAATGATAGGCCAATATTCCTGATGAATACAGATGTAAAGATCCTCAACAAAATGTTAGCAAACCAAGTTCAACAATACATTATAAAGGTCATACACAATCAATTGGGACTTATTCCAGGGATGCAAGGATGGCTCAACATCTGAAAACTTGTCAGTGTGACACAATACCAACAAAATGAAGGGTAAAGATCATATAATCATTTCAATAGTTGCAGAAAAAGCATTTGACAAAATTCAACATACACTTATTATAAAAAAAACTTTCAACAATATGAATATAGAGCGAATGTATATCAATATTATAAAAGCTATAAAAGCCCCCAGCTAACATCACATTCAATGGCAAAGGATTGAAACTTTTCCTTTAAGATCAGGGACAAGTGTGCCCACTTTCATCATTCCAATTCAACATAGTACTGAAAATTCTAGCTAGAGCAATCAGACAAAAAGGGAGGAAGGACGTGAGGGCGGGAGGGAGAAAGGAAGAAAAGGTATCAGAAACAGTAAGAAAGAAATAAAATTGTCTCTATGTGCAGTCAACAGGATTTTTTTATATAGAAAATTCAAAAGATATAATCAAAAAACATAAATCTCATCAATGAATTCAGTAACTTGTAGGACACAAAGATAACATACAAATATCTGTAGCATTTCTATACATTGCAATAAATTTTCTAAAAAAATATAATCCCTTTTAAATTAGCATCAAAAGTAAAGTACCTAAAATAAATCTAAACAAGGAGGGGAAAGATCTTTACTCTGATAACTATTAGATACCTAAAGCACAAGCAACAAAATTAAAAATAAATACATGAGATTATATCAAACTAAAAATAACCCTGTACAGCAAAATAAACCATGAACAAAGTAAAAAGACAACCAGTGGAATGGGGAAAAGCCAACAGTTCCCTGTATCTAAAAGTCTATTTCTTTCAATTTTGTTTGTTTTTGTATTTTAGATTCTACATATAGGTGAAATTCTCTGAGTTATTTCCCTTACCATAATACTATCGAGGTCCACCCATATTTTCATAAGTGGCAAGATCTCTTCCTTTTTTAATAGCTCAGTAATATTCCATTGTATGTATGTATATATGTAAGTATGTATGTTTGTATGTGGGTATTTATGAATTTATATACATGCATATGTATATACAGATGTATGTCTTCCTTATCCATCTGTTGACAGATTGCTTCCATATCTTGGCTATTGTAAATAATCCTGCAAAAAAACATAAGGATATTTATCTGTATCTATCTATATCTATACCTATATCTATATCTATATCTATCTATATATCAAATCAGTGTTTTCATTTCTTTGAAAAATTACCCACAAGTGGAATTGCTAGAATGTATGGTAGGTCTATTTTTAATTTATTGAGGAAGCACCATACTATATTTCATTGTGGCTGCACTAATTTACATTTCCACTAATGGTGTATGAGGGTTCTTTTGTCTCATTCTCACCAACACTCATTATTTTTTGTCTTTTTGAGAATAACCATTCTGACAGATATAAAGTGAAATTTCATTGTAGTTTTCATTGTTCTGTCCCTAAGGATTAGTGATGTTGAACATTCTTCCATATGTTTTCTGGACATCTGCATGTCTTTGGAAAAATATCTATTCAAGTGTTCTTCCCATTTTTAAAATTTGGGTTGTTTGTTTGTATTAACTTGTGTAAATTCTTTATATATTTTGGATATTAGGCTTTATTAGATGTATGATTTGCAAATGTTTTCTCTCATTCATTAGGTTGCCTTTTTGTTTTGTGGAAGGTTTTCTTTACTGTGGAAAAACTTTTCTGGTTTGATATAATTCCATTTGTTGTAACTTTTGTTCTCTTCACCTGAGGAGACTGGTCCAAAAAAAAATATTGCTAAGACTGACATAGAAAGGATTACTCAGTATGTCTTCTTTTAAGGATTTTCTGGTTGTAAGCCATACATTCAAGCCTTTAGTCTATTTTAAATTTATGTTTTATATGATGTAAAATAATTGTCCAGTTTCATATTTTTGTTGTCCAGTTTTTTCAACATCATTTATTGAAAAAACTGTCTTTTCCACATTGTATATTCTTGTCTACTTTGTCATAGATTAATTGACCATATATGTGTGGGTTTATTTCTGAATTCTCTATTTTATCCCATTAATTAATGTGTCTGTATTTATGCTGGTACTATAATGTTTTGTTTAATATAGCTTTGTCGAATAGTATAAAATCAAGCAAAGTGATAACCCCTATTTTGTTTTCTTTCTCAAAGTTGGTTTACCTATTTGTGGTCTTTATGATTCTGTACACATTTTAGGATTCTTTGTCCTAGCTCTATAAAAATACCATTGGTATTTTGACAGGGATTGTATTCAATTTGTAATTGCTTAGGATAGCAAGGACATTTTAACAATAGTAATTCTTCCAATCCATGATCATGGTATATCATTCCATTTATTTCTGTAATCTTCTATTTCTTTTATCAATATCATACAATTTTCAAAGTACAAATTTTTTGGCTTCCTGGTTAAATTTATACCTAGCTGATTTTTTATTACTAAAATAAAAACTCCATATTTTTTTAAAGTTATAATTCTTTTTTTTGTTTTTGTTTTTTAAATATTTTTATTTATTTCTAGGAGAGAGAGAGAGAGACAGCGTGAGCAGGGGAGGGTCAGAGAGAGAGGGAGTCACAGACCGAAACAGGCTCCAGGCTCTGAGCTGGCAGTCAGCACAGAGCCCGACGCGGGGCTCGAACCCACGAACCGCGAGATCATGACCCAAGCGAAAGTCGGACGCTTAACCGACTAAGCCACCCAGGCGCCCCTTAAAGTTATAATTCTTAATGTTAGGGAGAATTTTATGTTAAATATCTATATTATTATTGCAGATTTTCTAAATAGAAATTATATTTTCTTGGGACAAGTTCAATTTTATGGTAATATGATTCAGATTCTAGTGAGTAAAAATCATATTATTTTTTCTCATTTTGTATTTAATTTCAATTAACTTTTTGAATAAATTCTTCTCTTTAAAATTTTTAAAGTTTATTCATTTATTTTGAGAAAGAAAGTGACACTGCAAGTGGGGAAGGGGCAGAGAGAGAGTGAGAGAGAATTCTAAACAGACTCTGTGCTGCCAGTGCAGAGCCTGATGCAGGGCTTGAACTCATGAATCTGTTAGATCATGACCTGAGCCACAACCAAGAGTAGGCACTTAAATGACTGAGCCACCCAGGCACCCCTTGAATAAATTCTTGAATATGCTTTTTATATGTTAATTAATTTCAGAAATATGAGCATTTATTATATATATATAATTATTTCGTAGCTACTAATTATCTTTGAATAATACATAACTATATCTTACAGCATTTACCTCATAAGAACTATAATAAAAGTATTTTATTGTTGTTTGGGCAAAATTGGGCTGTATCCAATTTAGTAGTTTTCTATAATTGCCTTAACATTAAATTTAATAAAATGATGATGCTGTTTTTGTAAAATTGACTCTTACCAAAATATATTGACTTTTTAAGTTGCAATTAAAAACAAATAAAATATGTATGTTTTGAAGCTTCATGAATGTGTAAAATTCTCAAGAAAATATATGGATTTATGAATTCAAAATACCTTATATATATATATATATATATATATATATATATATATATATATATATATATATATATATATATATATATAAATTTTAGAGTTGATTTTCCCTAAGGCATTATTCTCCTAAACTTTTCTTTGCTATTTTGTATTTTCTTCCTTGACTATGTTATCCAAATTCAAGGCTTAAATCACCGACGTGTGCATAAATCCCGTGTTTATAACTACAACTATGATTTATTCTCAAAGTGATCATTTTGCAGAAGTCAGAAAAGTCTTCACTTGAAGGTCTCAAACTCACATCAAAAATTGAACTCCTCTTTTCTGAAATGCTTTTTCTGCTCATGTGTTTATTTTTAATGTCATTAATATCACTCTAATCATCCAAGACTGAAGTTTTTGAAATAAATCTAGTTTGTGTTGTACCCCTGTCTATCTGTAATCTGCCTTCTCAGTATTATTTAACCCTATTTTTTCTTTACAATTCTTACAATTTCTAGTAAAATATAACAATAATGCCCAGGATGTTGTTATGTCATTTCATTGTTTTACTAGCTCTCAAACTCTCTCAATGAACCTAACACCCAGATGAAAAGGAATTTCTATACAAAGCAGCTAAACCACACTTCTTCCAATATATACTTGATGACTTTGATTTTAAAAATACAATGTGAAAACTCCCTATCTAGGAGTTACATTCTCTTAACTAAGTATCTTCCTAGTTTTATTTGTTTCATCAAAATACACTTATGTCCCTTGTATATGACTCAAGTTATGTGTGTGATCTCAAAGTAGTCGTCAAAGTATATACCTGCCTTCCCAAAGCATCTGCGCATTTCAAAGTAAGGTTCAAATACTGACTCACATAGTAAGCCTCTCCTGAAAATAAGAAAACAACACTATCCTCCCTTGACTCTCAAAACTCTTTTTCGGTTAAGTCCTTATGACACATTACTTTTTCAACACTTAGGTATTCTATGTACTTCCCTTCAAGACAGTCTACCTATTTTTATATGCCCCACCCAGCACACCTAGTGTAGCACACATTAAATATGAATTCATAGCAAATATTTTTGAAAATATCATAAATATTTCCCCTAAAATTTTAGTTTATTTTTTAAATGTTTATTTATTTATTTTGAGAGAGACAGAGAGACCGAGAGAGACAGAGAGCTCAAGCAAGGGAAGGGAAGAGAGAGAGAGAGAATCCCAAGCAAGCTCTGCACTGTCAGCACAGAGTCCAATGCGGGTCTCGATTCCCTGAATGGTGAAATCATGACCTGAGCCAAACCAAGAGTTGGAGACTCAACCAACTGAGCCACCCAGGTGCTCTTCCCTTAAAAATTCAAGTGATTAAATTGCTTTATATAAGTTCACAAGGACCACTGTTCTTATTTAAAAATAAAAATAAAGAAGGAAAAGAACATAATTATTAAAGGATACTTTTTTGATATTTCATTGACAGTTTCCAAATTTCATTTTTGTATATTAGATTAAGTCAAAGATAGGGAAAATATTAGAGAAAAATAAAACAGTGCATCACCTCAAAGAAATGAGAGACAAGAATCACTCAATTTTTATTTACATTGAAGAAAAATTAAGCATTGCCCAAAAAAATCTAATTCTTGAAACAAATCTCTATTATTAGTAGACTATTAAAGTGTTTTATGAGAATTCTCTTTTTTTTCCTTGAATAGGACATGTTAGCTCTTTCTCCATGGTATCAGTGTGCAATTTTGTGCTTATCTATATAGAAACACCATTCAGAAGCCTTGAACATGCTGAAAGCATGATGCCCCCAGAATACCTTGGAAATTGCCTTAACAGTCAGTGTTCAGAAGGTAATTTGATAATTAGGAAATCACCTGTGGAAATCCCATAATTTTGCAGTTTTTAAGTAGTAACAAGCATTGTCAATCACACAGGTAACTGCTTTCAAATGGTGACGTTTCATGGGAAATTTGCCAGTCCAATTTGTGAAAGTCAGACAAAATAAGCTATACATCACAGAAGATACTATCCCATTAATTAGATTGGCTGATTACCAGTTTCTGTAAGCAACAGTAGCATGTAATCAATAAAAATATGATTTTTTAGAGTCAGTAATTATAACAAAGATAAATAGTAGTGAGTAAATACTAAAACACTATTTTATCAGTGAATGCTGGTTCACAGAAAGGAAATTGCTATTTTCCATGGCTCCCCTCATAATATTCAGGAACACATTGATTCATCTCATTTTGTGATTATAAAATATAAGGGGATCCTTAATATTGTACAGGATTCATATTGTTTTTCTCTCGACAAATCACTTTTCTCTTTTATTCTGTGTAATTGCTATATAACTTCTCAACAGTTCCTCTTTTTTCTTCACTCTCAACTGAGTTCTTTTTTCCCCATTTGGGAGAAAATAGAATCAATCTGAGAGAACTTCTCCAAGCTCTCACAACCACAATCATATATCTCTCAGCCTGTGAATCTATCTATTCTGATTTCCTAACTCATAATGCAGAAACTGTCTAAACTTCTACTAATGCCAACCCCTCTACAAGTTTAATATATGTCCTCCTCCATTGCCTACAGATGGATATTACTCTGGTCAGTTTCCTTTCCCCTTCCCGTATTGCATATCTACTAGATGTTTCCCATTAATGTGCAGAGGGGCCTTTATACTCTGTTCTTCTGACCATAATAATTCCTACTAGCCTGCTCCCAACTCCAGTGAGTTTTTTCTTACAATTTTGCACTGGGTACAGAGGTGTCTAATTTTCTGTTGTTGTTTGTTTTTTTTTTAAAGAATCTGCAAATAATTATTGTGATATTGACAACTAATTCAAAAGTATTTCTTTTGAAATAGCATTGAGGTTATTCTGACATGAACAAAATTATCCTTATTGCTACAAGTATTGCAAGTGGGAAATTGTATTGACTTTGAACAAAAACAATTGATACTATGGGGTGCCTGGATGGCTTAGCCGGTTAAGCGTCCGACTTTCGCTCAGGTCATGATCTCGCAGTTCGTGGGTTCGAGCCCCGCGTCGGGCTCTGTGCTGACTGCCAGCTCAGAGCCTGGAGCCTGTTTCAGTCTGTGACCCTCTCTCTCTCTGACCCTCCCCTGCTCACGCTGTCTCTCTCTCTCTCTCCTAGAAATAAATAAAACATTAAAAAAAAAAAGCAATTGATACTCATTTAAGGGTACTATTAGCTATAACAAATGTCAAGTGTCCACTGACATTCACTTGCTTCAAACACATAGGATGTCCATAGATAGTCACTGCCACAGAAAACAATAAGAATTGGTGAAAAAGATATGGGGGGGGGTAGGACAAATAAACTATGTATAAAAGTCTTTATGTCTTTCCGTAATTGTTGTGCACTTTGCTTTACCAGCCCTGCACGCCAGGGCCCAGTCTGGCATATATCCATGACTGATTACAGAACTGAATTTGCTGTGTACTGTTTAAACACTTTAAAGAGCTACTCTACTACATCTGGAAAAACCTAATTCCTGAATGTGTAGTTGTTATCATGGGAATGCAGTGGTCATGCATATATCTCCACAGTGTCCATATTTCCTAAAAAAATGTACTTTTAAAGTAAATATTGCTTATACATATTTAATACTAAGAACACAGACAGCAATGGAAAGGTATCTAGCACAGCAACATGTGAACTAGCATGATAGCCATGGGAAATCTGACTGCTAGCCACTTCTGTTTCTTCTCTCCTTACTCCAAAGGAAGTACAATGGCAAGAAAGTGTTAACATGGACATTTTAGCTGATACCCTTAAATAAAAACCAGATATGAAACTATATTGTGAGACAGAGCATTCTGCAAAAAAACCAAATGACTAAGGATCAGTTTTACACATTTAAATGCCTTACATCAAGGGTCTAAAGCAATTGGGAATATACTGAGATGAGAAAATATTAATAAAATTTCTTTGAAGAAAGCTGCTGCTGTGTTGTGACACCATGCAAAAATCTGAAGTGACCATGGGTCATAGCTCTATAGAAAACTTGATAGAGCCTGAAAGAAGAAAAACTGGGCAAGAAACAGGGAGCTCACCACATTCTCTTCACATATTTCAGGCATTTCTCTGGAGTGAGTGGTAGCAGGCAAGAAGAGGGTACATATAACTTTAAAAGAAATTGGTAGTTTTAGATATCCCAAAAGCTACATGCTGCGTATTTTAAGTAGAGATTAGGAATTGTGGCTTGCAACTTAAAGTGACCATAGGAATATCTGTATTAGGTAACCTAGAATCATGGAATTGCTGGAGGTTTACATTCATGCAGAAGAACAGGGGGAGACAAAATAGGTTACTTTGTAATTATTCTCATGATTATTCCTGATTATAAGATTAATAAATTTATAGAAAGCCAATTTATAGGCTATTGGCTTCTGACAATAGCCAAACTTTTACTCAATTAGGGAAAAGATAAAACAATGTATTTTCATAATCAGATTTTTATTTGTTTTGCTTTATTTTTAGTCTCATATTTTCGCTATAAAACTAAAATTTAATTTACTTTGTTTTCCATTGTTGCTTATTATTTCAATTCTCAGGGTGCCTGGGTGGCTCAGTCGGTGCAGCGTCTGACTTCAGCTCAGGTCATGATCTCACGGTTCGTGCGTTTGAGCCCAGCGTCGGGGCTCTGTGCTGACAGCTAGCTCAGAACCTGGAGCCTGTTTCAAATTCTGTCTCTCCTTCTCTCTCTGACCCTCTCCTGCTCATGTTCTCTCTCTCTCTCTCTCTCTCAGAAATAAATAAAACATTTAAAAAATTATTTCAATTCGCAATATAGCAAAATAAACAATGGGAATTAAATTACTTTTAATCTTTAGAGATATTAACTTTAGATTTATTTTACAAAGCTTATATTTAATATAGTAATGCTGGGCTCTGTTTTCAAAAGAAACAAAATTCTAAACTCTCATTTATGTTTTTAAAATACTGTTTTAATGTTTATTTATTTTTAATAGAGAGACAGACAAGCAGAGCACCAGATGCAGGGCTCGAACTCATGAACTGTGAGTCATGACCTGAGCTGAAGTAGGAAGCTTAACTGAATGAACCACTCAGGTGCCCCTCTAAACTCTCATTTAAATTTTACTTTTTATGTTGCATTTGAATCAAACCAGGAATGGATGGCATAAGGCTTATTTTGTTTGGCCTGAATGAAGTTTACCATTAAAGATTTGTCTAATTTATTTTATAAGAATTGTAAGTGGCTGATGATACTAAGAAAAAAATAAGAAACCAACGAAAATTCAGGCATTTTTAATAAAATCAAAATTCAGGTGGTGTATTTTTATTATTTACATTGCCATCATTTTTTAAATTTTATTTTATATTTTTAACATTTTTATTCATTTTTGAGAGAGAGATAGAGACACGGTGGAAGTGGCGGAGGGGCAGAGAGAGAGGGAGACACAGAATCTGAAGCAGCCTCCAGGCTCTGAGCTGTCAGCACAGAGCCTAGCACTGGGCTTGAACCCATGAACCACAAGATCATGACCTGATCTGAAGTCCACTGTTTAACTAACTGAGCCACTCAGGTACCCCTACATAGCCATCATCTTAATGGTTTTTTAATCTCATATAAAGTTAAAGTCTTAATAGATTAATGCTAAACCTTGAGAAAGCATTAACAAATTATATAAATAGTACAGAATGGTGGTTAAGAGCTTTAACTTTCTCAGATTAGACACATTTTCTTTATTAATTTATCATCAATTTACCATCTCAAATTGTGCCTAATATGTGTGTGCCTAGTGTATTTTTATTTGTACACATTTAGCTCTCCATTTTCCCCTCTTTAATGACTGTGATCAAATGTTGATTCCATATATAAAACACCATTATCATTGGAGCAGGGCTTGCCTTACCATAAATGTCCATTCAAGCAAAACCATTTTTTAAATGTTTATTTATTTATTTTGAGGAAGAGAGAGAGAGACAGAGACAGAGAGAGAGAAGAATGAGCAGGGTTGGGGCAGAGAGAGACAGAGGGAGAGAGAAAGAATCCCAAGCAGGCACTACAGTCAGCATGAAGTCCAATGCTGGGCTTCATCCCATAACAGGTAGATCATGACGTGCGTCAAAATCAAGAACCAGACACTCAACCAAATGATCAACCCAGGTGTCCCTAAACCACTTTGTTCTCACAAGAGAGCAACGCTGTCACAGTTTTTTAAATTGCTGTAACTTTTTGCTCTAACTGGATTATGTTGAGATAATTATCTCCAATTCGATGTGACAGTTTCCTAAATTGTTTTTCCATTCAAACCATAAACTCTGCCAACGCATATGAAGTGCCAGGAATAACTGACAACAACGCAGACAGCCAAATACTTCTGATTTCAATAAAACAGTATTTGCAAATACATAGTAAGCAATTATCCGATATGTTTGGTACCGCCATTCTGTGATCCCAATCCATAATTTCCCCTAAACAGTACATATATTCAGTATACATAAAACAGTTTCCTCCAAGGTGTCCTTGTGGAAATGTGCTCCAAATGGCATTTTAGTCACAGGTGCCAAGATTGAATCCATACTGTGCTACGTGCAGACAGTAGATCATCTGCTAATGAGCTATCAGATTTTTTACTACCTAAATATTTTGCCTAATAGTAACTTACCTAGAAAAAATATGAAAGAAAAACCAGCTTAATGCAAGATGAACATCAAACGTATGTGTCATAACAGAAATTAAGGGAGAGTTTTCGTTTTAGAATCTACTTTACGATATGCTTGTGTTGTTTCTAGCTAAGAAAAAAACTTCTTTTTTCCATACATGTGATTTTAAATATGTGACTATAATCACAGAGCTTTATTCAAAAATGGATGTCTGAAAGTCAACCAACTGTACAGGACAAAAAGCAAAAATGCAATCAAGTACATATAGCTATGCATGTGGGGGGGAATGTTCATATGCATATGTACATATACATAAACATATAGCTGAAAAGAGTGATAGATAATAGATATTCATTCATTCATTTATGATGTTTGACTAAATTTATACATACACATACATATATACATGTTAGTGTGTGTGTGTACATATGTTGCCTTCGCATTCAGATATTTTGAACTTTAATACAAGCAATTGTTAAGTGTATATGTCCCCAATGTAAATTTAATTAAGAGAATAAAGTAAATAATGTTATTTCAGTATTTCAGTATGCTATTTCAAATTTTATTGCCCAACGATGAAAGGCTTATGTCTATTACTCCAAACACAATTTGATGTCTTTTAAGTTGCCAGATTTAAAAAAATAAACTGTAAAAATCTTACATATTTGAACCAGTATCTTACTGATATTTCCTTCTCTAGTAATACTATTATGATTCTATTAAACAGACTTAAACATAGCATAATTGAGGTAGAAGATTCAGCATCTTATTCTTTGATACTATTAATTTTTAGTCTCTACATTGTAACTGAACCAACTTTAAGAGAGAGTCTGCATTGTAGAAGAAGAAGAAGAGGAAGAAGAAGAAGACGAAGAAGAAGGAGAAAAGAAGGAAAAGAAGAATGAGGAGGAGGAGGAAATAAATAGTTTAAAAAAACTATGGAACAAATACTCAGGAGGCTTTTAAAATTTGAAATCTTGGTTTGTAGGTATATGAAATTAATTTTCAATGTGTTCTTTCTCCTTGTATTGCAGATGAATTTAAATATTATAAGTATGAAGGTAAAGTAATACAATTAAGCAATCATAAAAAACGTATTTGCAAGTGCTGTGTGAAATTAAGCAGTTCTTCAGACTACTAGTTAATGGGTTGTTTCCCTTTTATCAAAAACTTGTAGAAATATTAACCCAAATTCTTTGAGTTTGGGGGGAGTTCACATTTAGAACAGAGTTGACTGTTTTCTGACAGAACTTATAGTTTTTATCTCTTTATGAAGAATTGCACATTTTTTGTTTTGCTTTATTTAAGTATGCAAATTTTAATTATGAAAGACAAAAATGCAAAACACTTTTAAAATAGTTTATCAGTTGTCATGAACTTATATGATTTATAAAATTTGTTTATTTTTAAGGGTTAATAAACCATATAAGAAGGGGAATAATTTTCATTCAATAATTTGTGACTCACTCATATAAAAATATAATAGAACTTTATTACCTAGCATTCCTAAATATTCAGCTATTCTATATATAATCAATAAGAATTTTAATTTTAAATATATAATTCAAGAGTTCGTATCTACTCCTTATAGTAAATAATTTAAAAATAAGCAGGATTTTTAAAAACCTTTTTTTTAACATTTTATTTATTTTTGAGAGATAGAGACAGCATGAGCAGGGGAGGATCAGAGAGAGAGGGAGGCACAGAATCTGAAACAGGCTCGAGGTTCTGAGCTAGCTGTCAGCACAGAGCCCAATGCGGGGCTCAAACCCATAAACTGCGAGTTCATGACCTGAGCGAAGTCGGACGCTCAACCGACTGAGCCACCCAGGCGCCCCTTTTAAAACCTTTTATAATCTTTATTTATTTTTGAAAGAGAGAGACAGATCATGAATAGGGGAGGGGCAGAGAGAGAGGGAGACGCGGAATCTGAAGCAGCCTCCAGGCTACGACCTGTCAGCAGGGAGCCTGACACAGGGCTTAAACTCACTGACCACAAGATCATGACTTGAACCAAAGCTGGACACTCAACTGACTGTGCCACGCAGTCTCCCCCAGCAGGATTTTTTAAATACAGATAGGTCACAAAACTTAGGTGAGTATGTTTTGTTTCATTTTTGCTTGATTAGTTAGTTGGTGATCTCTGAAATGGTAAGATACTGAATTCCTATTATCATATGAGCAGCATACTTAACATTATTAAAATGTTCTCGATTAATTAGAAATAGACATCAATTTATACAAAACATGATTATTGTATTATACTTGATAAATGATTATTTGTTTACATTTTTTTACAGATTGTTTCCAAATTTGGATGTATATTATAATTGCATTTGAAGCTTAAGAACCCTTGAAGCTACGTGCCAAACTAGATATTTTAATGTAATTGATCTGAAGGATAGCCTGGGTACTTGGATTTTAGAAATTTATCCTATTTAAAATAATTTTGTTTAGTGTTTATTTATTTTTGAGAGAAAGAGACAGACACAGAGTGAGCAGGGGAAGGGAAGAGAGAAAGAGACAGAGAATCCAAAGCAGGCTCCAGGCTCTGTGCTGGCACGTGGATGCAGTCCTTGTACTTAGGGACTGCAAGATCATGAACTGAGTCACTTGGACACTTAACTGACTGAGCCACCCAGTGTCCTCTGCTGTTTTTAATGTGAAGCCAGAGTTAAAGGCACAGACTTGCATGTGCAGGAGCATGAAGAATCTAATTTTGCAGTCTCACCTCAGTGTAAACAATATTCCTCGTGTGTCCAGACATTAGAGTAAAAATATGGTTTCTTTATAAAATCTTCCCTGTTTTCACCAGTAGTTTTCAATTGGTAGACACTTAAAAGCTTATTTATATATTTCAAGAGAAATACTTATATTTTCTTTAAAAAAAAAACACCTTATATTTAATGGCTTACAAGGGCCTAAATTCCAATTTAACTTAAAGCAATTCTGGCTTTAAATAGTCACTTGAATGATTTCTCATCAAAGGAGCAAAAGATCAATGAAACATTGAAAATACTTTTAGATTAGAAGAAGCTAAATAGAAATTTCTGCACAGAATCTCTTTGATCAGGGATGATTGTAGCTTTTGCGTTTTAAGTTTGAAGTATCGTATCATGAGCTAGAATATAGAAAATCTATTATACACACATAGATATATATGTATGTATGTACACTCAAATACACACATATATTTGAAAAAGACATTAACGAGAAGTACATGTTTAAGTTTCTAGGCAAATGTATGTTCGGAAGCATTTTATTTATATTAGCAAGGTGACTTTTATCACACAATACTTAACATAAACCTAATACTTCTTTGCACAGGCTTTCTTTCAATTCTAAAAAAAATAATTTTCATATAAATGCTGAATGAAATAACTATGTTGAAGAGGATTGCATTTTAAAACTATGAAACCAAATGGATAGTTAATCATGAAACAATTTTATTTTTAAAATTTTATTTTTATTTTTTTGAAAACAATCTTAGATATCTAGTGGTCAGATGTGCTAAAACATCTCAATTGTTTGCTCCCAAATTGCTCTTTTAGTAGTATTTACATTAAAAAGTAGATAATATATTTTCTCTGAATAAGAGTCCAAAGGATTTTATTCTCACACTAAAATATACACTGCAAGGTCTTAAATATCATAAATATTATTAATAATTTGTTCTGTTGTTTGTTGGCATATATTTGGCAAAGAATAGCAGGAAAAGACTTTGAAGTGGGGATGTATGATTTCAGAGAGAATCTTTCACAGGTGTTGAAGCTGTATGGGCCTCAGATGTTCTTAAAGATCTGAGACAACAGAATTTCTCTCCAAACCATTAAAGTTTGAAGAGCAACTGAACAGATGTTCATTCTTTCATTTAATATTTCAGACAGCTGCATAACGGCACTGTGTTGTTTTTTCACTTTTTTTTTTATAACATTTAAAAACTAAACTTGGTTTAAGGTCACTTCTGATGACAGTTTGAACTCGTCTGACAGCTGTTTAAATGTTTTTGACATCTGCTTAGGAAGATGGAATTCCTGTCTTTCTTCTGCCTGAGTCGATGCTACGTATAAAATATTTTTTGTTCTTTAACAAAAGTAGCAAAAGTAAAATATTTTATTGAAAGGTTGTATATTTGGGGTGTGCACACCTGTGTATGTTCTTTACCTGCATAATCTGTCACCTCTAAACAAGGGACACATAATTTTTCCAGAAGTAGTAAAGTATAAATTTCTCTGACGTAATTAAAATTAAAAGGGTTTATTCCATTCGTACTTTATGAGCTATAAAACATTATCGCTTATAAAAAAGAATTCCCAACTGTTCAGTGTCAATTCCCCAAGAGGCATAACAGATGGTGAGCACAGGTATATTAAATGTAATCTGTGCAATAACCTTAACTATACATGCAATTATTAGAGATTAGTCTGAATATTCTCATGAAAGACCTATGGGATGCCCAGATCTAGTCTAGCTGGACTTTGCTTTTCCTTATGGTTTATGAGTTTTGTTTAGGAAACAGAAAGACCTCTGGGGATGTTTTTAAGTCCTCCGCATACCTGAGTTAGGAAATTGCCTTCAGGGCATATTTTATAACAGATGACAGACAAGAAGGAAAAAAACCTGAGCGTTTGAGGCTTCAGTCTGATCACAGGGAATATTGGCACTGTGTTTTGCCTCTGAGTAAGCAGAAATAAACTGTGGAAAAGCAACATGTGACAAAATATGGTGAGCTAAGACATGCTTCTAGAATGTTTCTCTGGAAAACTTGAAGCTATTTTCTGAAAGGTCTGTGCATTGCTGTACCTACAGAGCTAGAAAGGACTACCTTTAACAGCCTGTTATTGCCCCGGTGGTGAGGGTAAAAGTAAATTCCCCTGCTCTGAAGAGGCCAAGAACTATATGGATAAATCTTAAGAGAAACTGAGCACCCTTAGAAACTACTCCTGGTAGCAAATTATCTGGAAAACATGGTCTTATGTCCCATTAAAATAGCTGTTGGTATTTGTTAACATGCACAGAAAAATACATTACACTTATTAACAGGCAAACATAATGTAAGAAAACTAACATAATTTAATTATAGTGGTAGCCAATACAATTGATGTCACATTGTCTCCATTATATATATAGAATACCTAAGTCTTCAAAATCTTAATAAACTTATCTAAGATCTTGTGGCTAATAAGAAGCAAATAGGTAATTCAATTTCGTATTCTTAATTCCAAAGATCATTTCCCTCTCATCATATCATTTCACTTTCCCTGATAACAATCCCCATCATTTAGCAGTCACTGAACTAATAATCTGTTATATACCTTTTAAGATCATAATATTTATTGTATTCATTGACTGGCACCTATTTGCCACATAAATAAAAAGCATCAAACCTTATATGTATTTAAGTACTAAAGAGCTATTAAAATGTTTTAGTTCAAATCACCTATTTTATGGATAGAGAAACTGAGGCGAAAGTCCTCTATATAATTAGTTATAATTGGAAGATAAAAATGATAGTTTTGGGGGATAAAGTCCTTTATTTTTCAAAATGACAAATTGGAGGAATGTTAGAAGGTGTAATAAAAGTTCAAGATAAGCTAATCAGACTGAAAATTTTAAAAGCTGTATTGAAGCTCCAAACATTTAGCGGGTTAACGTTATTTTAACAGCTTTCTCTTCATAGTCTGGTCACAGTGGTGACTTTTAAATTCTTTAGTTCCTATATTAAACTTAGAAACAAGCCTGTTTGTTGTTGTTTTGTTATTAAGAAAAAATACACCATAATAGGATAATTTAAAATGTTTAAGGATTTGTTTTATTTATATTCAACAATATTTGAATTTTAATTTCATTTAGCACCTGAAATGTGCCAGGACTCCTGTAGAATCAGAGAAGAGAGAAAGCAAAGTGAACAATAAGGGGGAAAAATGTTTCTCTAAAAGTGGTGGGTAAGTTTTGTTTTGTTTTTTTTTTAACTTAAAATTACTCACTGAATCACCCGAGATTTGCATTTTTTCTAGGTATTTATTGTAAAGAAATGAAAGCTTATGCTCATGTGAAATCCTAGACATAAATGTTGTAGAGTGGCATTATTGATAATTGCCAAAACTTGGAAACAATCTAAATATTCATTAATGGATAAATGAATTAATAATCTGTTATATCACTCACTGGAATACTATATAGCCACAACATAAAAAATTCTTAAGGACATTATGTGACGTCCAAGAACCCAGACTCAAAAGGTGACCTGCTCTATAATTCTATGTAATTGACACTGTATAAAGGGAAAATTGTTGGAATCAGAATGAGAAAATTCTTTGGGGGTGTTGGAATTGTTCTGTTTATTGCCTGTGGTTGTGGTTCTTGTAATCTATGCATGGATGCAAATACAAACAATAGTACATTTAAGAAGTTATTTTTATAATTAAATTATAATAATAGTAATCAGTATTACTTTATAACACATGACAATGGAGTTAAAAATCAATAGAAAATATTTTAATAATTATATATACTTATCTTCTTTGTTAAATAGCCTTTACAAAAAGGACTAATTATTCTGCTATGAGGATGTCAACCTAGATAAAAACTTAGTATTTTTAAAACGTATTTGCAAACTAAAAATCCTTCTCTTGACCTATTGGAGTCTGAAATTCTTTCTGTCAAGTTAAATGATTCTTCAGAGAATGAAATTATTTGCTGCCAATAATGTAGAAAATATTTTGAAAACTCATAGTAATAGGTGAGACAGCAGATAATAGAAGTCTTCTTCATTTAATGGTGGCCAAATCAATACAAAGCTGAGGTCACCACAGTCAGTAATAAGAGCTGATTCAGAAAGACAGCCACTTACCACCATAGGTAGAATTCAGACAGCTGTGTTATGATCTACAGATGGCTAAGCCATTTATAGCAGTAATATTCACACCTTTAAATGAGAAGCGTGAACTCCACAACCTGAGATTTGGAACATTATATGGGGGAAGTTGCTGCAATGCAACTCTTGGTTTAAAAATAAAAGGAAAAAACAAGAAGAACAATAGTGTACATTTTAAATACATCTTTCCAATTTATCTAAAACTGTTACAGGTAAAAAGAACAAATTAATGTTCAATCCAGTGTATCTATTCTATATTCACAAAAAACAAATTAAAATTAATTTATGACTACCTTGAAAATTCTTAAGGTGTAAATGACTAATTATGCCTTTTATATTTCATACATTCAAGTTCAGTGAATTTAAATAATATTAATATTTTTAAATAATATAAATTATTTGATTAAAAAATATCATCACTCAGAGGCACACAGCCTGGAGCCCACTTTGAGTTCTGTGTCTCCCTCTCTCTCCACCCCTTGCCCACATATAATCTCTCTCTCTCTCTCTATCTCAAAAATAAATAAAACATTAAAAGTTTTTTAAAAATAGCACAACTTTTCTTATCCCAGCCTGACAGCCTTCTGGAGCTTTTAGGGAACTTGTATTATTTCACCAGCTTTTCCATTTTAGTTATATCCTTATTTTACCAAATTGTGAAGGAATATTTTTGAGTGTTATTTCTTCCTTTTTCCACATCAAATATGTAGTCATTAAAATTGAAATTATTCTTCTGTATTTTATCAAATTTAAAATGCATGGGAGAATGCTTAGTTGTTTTGTGTAC
Organism: Proteles cristata cristata; assembly: GCA_017311185.1. NCBI lineage: Eukaryota > Metazoa > Chordata > Mammalia > Carnivora > Hyaenidae > Proteles > Proteles cristata. The sequence continues at coordinate 197,722 of JAESUZ010004022.1, read as the reverse complement.
TTAAATAATTGCATACATTTATTTAGTAATGTGTTTCCACATAAACAAATTTTGTCAACCTTAAGGAAAGCTCTCAGGTATAGATATTTGTTGGAGATAATACCCTCTTAATATCATTTGTAGTTTATCTATAAAATAATCTAGTAAATCATTTGCCTTACTTGCTATTTAATTGCCCAAAACACTCTTCTATAGAAATAAAGGTACCTTATTCAGAAATTTACCAAAATAGAGAAGTATAACTTATTCCAAGATGTTTCCATGTTAAATTTAACTTCAAATTCCATTTTTGGAACACTCAAATCATTGTTTTTTATAAATTTCTACTAATTTCTACCTAAACGCATTTTTTACTATATTAAGAAGTCTATGCTGTATTATCCTGAGGAGAAAAAAAAAGTCAGCTCACAAGGTTTCTGAAGTAAGTTAGAATAGAGGAGATTAATTTGTTCTTTCTTCCTTTTTTTTTTTTTTTTTTAGAAAAGATGAACACCACTAGTAGCATGGTGATATTGGGAGGAGAAACTATAAAAGGCTGATTTATGAGATATTGAGGACATAGAATAAACAGAACTTTTGATTAAATAGCTGTTCAGGATGAGTAAGAAGGGTGAGTCAGGTGGGGGGAGGATGAGGTCACATTTGGATAGGAAGTAAAATTTACTTTAATGGAGTATGCATTTTGTTCTATTTGCTATATTATTTCCAAAGAAAGATTAATATGCAATATCTATCATTCTATGCTATGACTCCAAGTGAATTCTTATTAAAATCAGAGACATTAAAAGAATAGTTCTTAAACTCCTCAACAGCTTTTATCAAAATTTTAGTTTCTGCCTATAGAATACTGCTGTCACCAGAATATCATGAGAAATGACATCCTGTTCTTCATGAGAGCATTAAGATAATTATCTTAAACAAGAGAGTGAACAAAATTCCCTAACCATTATGCCACTTACAAGATAGATAACTGATCCTGATATTTTCTTCAATATGCTAAGTTTCAAAACTGAAACAAAATGGATTCTTAAATTTAAAGCAGTTTTCCATAAGATTTCACCTTTCTTTACAGGTTTCTTTCTGTTGTTTTTTAATAAATTTATAAGTATATTTAGAACATCAGAATGTTGTAGTCATACCACTTTATTAACACAAAGATTATTTAGAGACATAAATATGTATATTACACATATATACATGCATGCATATATACATACATGTATGTACATATAAGTGTGTATATGTATATAATCTTTAAAAATATTTCTCTCTCCAACCTTATTTATCTATAAAATACTTTTCACCAATCAAAACAGAGCTCAGCCTATTATTCAAAATTAAATGCAAATACTTTTTACCTCGCTTAGAGCATATTGTAACTATCATGTTGTGTTCACTGCCTTTGACATACTAATCATGACATATTTCACCTTACTTTAAACATGCACTAGTTATCGCTTATGCATTCATATAAAAGCAGCCACAGACTGCAAGAAAATTTGCAAAAGAAATATCCAAGAGAGAGCTACCATTCAAGATATAAAAAGAACTTTTAAACTAAGCAATGAGAAATCAAACAACCTGATTTAAAAATCAGTCTCAATCCTTAACAGACACCTCACCAAAGAAGACATACAGATGGCAAATAAGCATATGAAAAGAGGCTCTACATCACCTGTCATTAGGGAAAAGCAAATTATAACAATAATGAGATACCTCTACACTGGTGCTCCTTGGTACGTTCCCAAAAGGGTTGAAAACTTATTTACACACAAACCTGTGCAGGGACAAACGTACCACTCTGATGGGGAGTACTAACAATGGCAAGGCTGTGTATGAGTGTGTGCACAATCATATGGCGAATCTCTGGACCTTCCTCTCAATTTTGCCACAAACCTGAAACTGTTCTAAAACATAAAGCCTATTAAATAAAAGGAACCTTCTTACCTATAGAAGGGTAGAATAAATTGAACAGCAAGAGCATCAAAAAAATAGTAGATTGTACACATGAAAATAATAACACGCTAAGTTAATTATACTCGAATTAAAAAAAAAATAGTATAGATCATAAACTAAGTTATTCTCTTTAAGACGCCCAAAAGATAATATTTGTAAATGAATAAAGATTGGGACGCCTGGGTGGCTTAGTCGGTTAAGCGTCTGACTTTCACTTAGGTCATGATCTCGCGGTTCGTGGGTTCGAGCCCCGCGTCGGGCTCTGTGCTGACTGCCAGCTCAGAGCCTGGAGCCTGTTTCAGTCTGTGACTCCCTCGCTCTCTGACCCTCCCCTGCTCACGCTGTCTCTCTCTCTCTCCTAGAAATAAATAAAAAATTAAAAAAAATGAATAAAGGTTTGATGAGGTAGAATATAATCGTCATATACATATATATTCATCTGTAAATCATCATTGTTTGAATACAATGCCTTTCTATAATTTACCAGATTGTATTTATAAAATACATACTTTAATTTTAATTAATTCAGCCATATAATAATTTTTCCATTTTTTCCCATTAGACTGTTATGATAAATGTTTTCTTACACATATATTTTCAGGCTTCTGTATTTTTTCTTAACAAAAGTTCTTATAAATAGATGAAATATATTTGTCTGGATGTGCAAAATTGTCTGCAATTTTAAAATTTATGATAAATTTTGATTATTAATTATTTTATTATTAAGGTTTTTCCAGAAAGCTTGCACCAATTTATATTCATATCATAAATAAGGAATTTTAAATTTCACTTTTCCCTTGTCAACAAATGATATAATATGATTAAAATTTTGTTTTATTAAAATTGATTAAGTTAGGAATAGCAGCAATTCATTATATTCATATGCATCTTTAGTAGTAGTAAGTTTTGCATTATCTGTACATATTCATTAAAAATTAAGGAGTTTTTTATTGAGTTCCCTTTATTTTTTGCCCCTATCATTTCTTCTTTTGGTATATAAATAATTAGTATTATTAGTAAGAGGTTTTAAAATATTTATAAAATTAACTAATTTTATAAAAGTTATTTACATTTTTTAAAAGATTATCTTTTTCTGAACTTATGATAACTTAATCATATTGAAATTTTAAAGTGTTTATAATTATATATGACAAAACACTTTAACTTTTCCAATCTTCAGTGTCTTGCTTAGAACTACTTCTTATTGTGACTTTATAAAAATATTTACATATTTTTCTCATATTTTATGGTTTTATTTTAAAATTTAATTCTTGAATCCATTTAGAAATCATTGTTGTATAATGTAAGAATATACCACTTATTTTTATAGACACTTATTTTTCCAAATAATAAATATTACAAGTCACGAAATGAACTTACTAACTAGGTTCCTTATTTCCATTGTTTTCCTTCCAGATAGTCAATTCTCAAAGGATGTGAGAATGTTCTTTGAAAATTATAAACTAACCATTCTGAAATCTAAAATTTTCATTACATTCAAAATCAAATCCAAGCTCCATGTCAGAGTCCTGTGTGATGTAATTATTGTCTAAATTCTCTACTTCATTTAATTTTTTTACATTTTTGAGAGTGATTAATATCACATTAGTCACTGTCTGAACAATACAAATAGAATAGTAAAGAAGAGTGACACATGTCTTATCCCCATACTGTTTACATTTCAGTGATGTAGACATATAAAGATGAATGAATGAATAAATGAATGAATAAGTTACTGATCAAAATTGTACATGCTATTAGATCATGTGGTGAGCCAATCATAAAGCTGTAACAGAAATTGAGGTATAATCTGGACAAAAGTCATACATTTAGGCAGAAGTTCAGGGAACACTGAAGTTGAGGGAACATTGAGGGTCACAGCAAATGCAAAGTGCCTGGTGTATTTGAGTACTAGTAAGGTGGTAGCTTGGGAACATCACAAGGCAGAAACTGGTAGGAGATGAGTTAAGTCATACAGCCAGGACAGATCATGAAGGGCTTCCTTACACCAAGATAAGGGATTTAGATTTTCTGACTGTCATTTTTAAAAGCCCTTTCTGGCTATAGTGTGTAGAATTCAGTGTGAGAAAGAGTAGTGGTTAAGAAATTATTGTACCTATGACAGTGGTTTAGAGAAAGGTAATAGATAATGGTTGAGGTGGTGAGAGCAATTCAATTCAGGACATATATAGAAGGTAAATAAAATGGGGTTCAATGCCAAATTGGACTTAGGGTATAAGGGAAAGTAGTCACCATCGACTTCAAATAATTTTCTTTAGCAACTGAGTGCTACAGACTGAGATAATGGGATATAAAAGCAGGTGGATGTTGTGGGTTGGAGACCAAGACTATGGTTTTGATCATACAGAGAGTGAGATGATACATTAGACCTTAAATGAAAATACCTGGTGGGCAGATGGATACATGAATCTAGCCTGAGAGAGAGCCTGGGTCTGGATATATAAAATTGAGAATTATTAGCAGAGAGTTGTTACAGATTCAAAATCAAATCATGTCAGCCAAAGCCTGAGTATACACAAAAGAAGATAAAAAAGTAGATCCTGGGGCACTCCTGGATTCAGGAGACATAATTAGAAGGAATTATGAACAATGAATAGTAACCAGAAGTAGTAGTCACTGAAGGAAGAGAAAAATTGGAAATACGGTATCTGAAGTCAAGTATGACAAGTATCAAGGAAGACAAATAAATGTTACAGAGACTAAGGAAGAGTAATGAAGACCATGGAATCTAGTCATTCGTGATTTTGTAAGTATCCATGGAATGGATAGTAACAAAGGCTAATTAAAGACAGGTCAAAAGAGGATGGAGGGTGAAATATTTGGAGGACGTTTGATATAAAGGAGAGGAGAGAGTGAATTATCGTTGTCAAGGGAACTAGGAATAAGGATGGCCTTTGTTTATTTTAAAATGGAAGATATTACAGAATATTTGGTGTTGAAGGGAATGAACCCCTTTTTTCTCCAATAAATGGAAACAGTGTTGTTATAATTTGGTTATAGGTATTTTTCTCCAATATTTATATTTATTTCTACTCCTATACTTATAAGGATGGGATGTGGATTTTCCCACTGCTTTATTGATTGAGTTAATCATGAAGTTTTTGTTTTCATTTCCTCTTTCTGTATTTATATGAGGCACAATCGCAATCTTTTTACTAATATAGATTATATCTGAGTTAAAACTTATTTGATCATGATGAACTTTTAACTTCTGCTGGAGTGGTAAGAAAGGGATGGCCAGCTCTCATTTGGTAGTTTTGTATCTATGTCTATGAGATAGTCCTTTAGTTTTCATTGTCATGTGCTGTATAGAGCAGCTTAATTGACAGAGTCATCCAATGTTTATAACATAGATTGATAAGATTCTAAGTGACTGTTCAGGAAAGTTTTCCTTAAAAGTGCATCAACAACTTGTTTTCAAAATAAACTGGCTTGTGTGGTTTTTTGTATCTTGAACTCTAACAGGCATTTATAATTTAACATTTGAAAAAAATGATTATTTCTTTTTTCAATCTGTGTTTTTGGAGAGAGAGAACAAGTGTGCACAAGTGACGAAGGGGCAGAGAGAGAGATGGAGAATCCAAAGCAGGTTCCATGCTGTCAGCGCCAGAGCCCGACTCAAGGCTTGAGCCCATGAAAGGTGAGATCATGACCAGAGCCTAAATCACACCTGTGCCCCTAAAAATGATTATTTCTTTTCTTAAGAAACTTTTCTAGAAAACTCCAAGGCAACTGAAGGTGAGCCCAAAACTCTGCAGGACCCAGGAGCTGCTATTTCTCCTGGCCTCAGGAGAACCTCAAGGGAACTGGGAAGGTGACACAATGTAACCACGTCTCTCTAACCACTTGCAGCTTCACTTCAAAGTTGGCTATGCGTCATTTCTTGTCCAAGGTGAAGTGTCCAACCTGACCCCATTGGTAAAACGGATTCGGACGGAGGAGGAAGGGTTCACCTTGCGTGCAGGGAGCCCTTTGGAGAAATCAACTCCCTTCCCACTCCACCAGGCACAGGGGCTGAGATCTGCTCTTGGAGATGCGACACATTTCTTCTCTCCCTATTTATGCAGTGTCCAAGAAGTGTCAGGACCCACTCTCAACTGTGCTTTGTCCCCTTCTAGGATTCCAAAAGTGGGTCCCTGAAGTAAGGGCAGTGCTTACTCCGGACATTTCCTGTTCTATCCTAAGCTCCCAAACTTAAGACAATGAGTTGAAGCCCAGAAAGGGACTCAAATGCTAGCCTTACCTAGGATTGTCTCAGACCTCTGCCTAGGAAGTGGGGTGGAAGGAACAGGGGCTGTAAACATTCATCAGAGCAGCGGAGCTAACATTGGGCAGAGAACCCGGAGTACTTTCTATGTAAATCTTGCCCATCAACAGGACTATTCAAGTTCTCCTCTCCCAGATCCCATACATGGGCCCAGGTACGGAGATGGGGGTGGGCATTGCCTAATACGTTGCATTTTTTTTTTCTTTCACACCAAAAGGTATTCAAAGCAGAAAATAAAATGTTCTTGTTTCTCCTAAGTTAGTAGACAAACAGGTGTCATTATAAGATGACATGCCTCCCTCCTACTTTGCATTTTGGACATTTGTTCAGATTCCTAAAGAGGCCTTGGAGCCTGGCACATGGAGAAAGGGGCAGGAGTTTAGAAGAGACTGGACTCATGCTTAGGGCTCTAAAGGGACTGAGATTTACCTACTTTCAAGTGAACAAATTGGCCTGCAACAGTTTTATAAATACTTGCAACACACAGGAAACTCCTGAGTCAAAGACAAAGTAATGTATTTCTCACAGCACTGCAGGCAGCCTTTGCTTGATGTCCATATAAGTCTCCATTGCCCTTCCCCAGAGCAATGCAGGGCAAATCCAGGTGAATGTGTTTGTGTTAAATCTGGAGAGCCCTGAGATTAGAAAATCGCAGGTTTTATAAGAAGGCTGCTAGCAAATATGCCTGGTATTTGTGTACGAGAGAAATATTATTATCCTGGTCAGGAAATATTATCCTTATTCTTCTCCCAAAGGATACACCCCTGCTATCTTCCCAGACTTCCATGATCTAAACATACTTGAAATGATAGCCTAGGATAAAAAAATGCCACAAACTCTGCTGAAATGGAAAACGGCTCCCTTTTCCCCAACACAGGCTGTTCCACTTGGCAAATAACTATTCTTACATTTTTATTTGTTTGTTTTTGGCTTCATTAGATCCAGACCCAGCACATGTCCTCACATAATTTGTGTTTTCTGCATCCTGTTAAACTGCAGTTGAAGTCCAATGTTTTTATCTGGAAACAGAAGTGTTGAAACCAAATAACAGAGGAGTGCCTCATGAACATTGCATTTTAAAGACTAAAGAGAGAGGTGTTCTGGTGGCTCAGTTGGTTAAGCATCGCTATTTGGCTCAGGTCATGATCTCATTGTTTGTGAATTAAAGTCCCACACTGAATTCTCTGCTGTCAGCACAGAGCCTGCTTTGGTTCCTGACTCTCTCCTTCTCTGTCCCTCCATCGCTCATGCTCTCCCTCTCTCTCTAAAGTAAACATTAAACTTTTTTTTTAAATAAAAACAAAAAATAAAAAATAAAGTCAGGGGATTGAGCAATTGAAAGGTGGTATAAGCATTGGGTTTCTCTGTCAGTTAGCAAACATGGAGAAAGCTTAAAGGATCTTTCTCCTCTTTCTTGGTATCTGTTTCACTAAGTAAACTCTCAGTAAATTTATATTAATCGAGTACTTTTGCAATTTTTTACTTAATGATAATGTGATACAGACTTCCACATTTTGTTTCCTGTTAGTCTTATTTTTCAGTGTTGTAACACATTATGTTTTTTAACATTTAATGTAAGCTTTTTCGTAAGAGACTCAGAAGTTGCAATAATAGTTGCTAGGCAAGTAACATTTTGAATTAGAATATATATATATTTTTACATTTCCTTCTCTTCATAAAGTATTGAAATAAAAACCACATGTGCCTGGACAGGGGAAACACATCACTAGGTCCTTAACTAATATGTATCTCATGTAATCTCTGTTTACATTCTTTCATCCCATCATTTTTATCTCATTCTACTTTTTGTCTTATTTTCCATCCTAAATAGATTTGTGGACATCCAACCAATCAATCCACTATTAGAGGGTCTAATTTTTTTCTGATCTTGGGGTCATTACGTTTCTTGGGTTGAATATAGCATGATTTTATTTGAGGCTTGTAGTTTCCGGTCAGAATTGTATATTTATTTCAAACTCTAGGTGTAACTGATACATATTAATCTTCTAACATCACTAGGCATAACATTCCCTTCCTTAGCCCTGGCTGTCATTGATATTAAAAAAAAAAAAAAAAAAAAAAAAAAAACTTGCTGCTACTTTCAGTTGCTTTCTGCTAGGTTAATCGTGCTACTTCCAATACTTACCTGTTTATGATTACCTTTTGTGGCTTTTTATCAGCCTGTTCCTAAAGAATGTAGAAAGGAATAGAGTTCCATATCATGGACCTTTTTCTCCAATCTACTATATTTTTTATAGTCCTTCATTAAAACAGAGATTCCAGAAGACCCCACAAAACATGAAACTCATCATATGTCAATCATTGGTGGCTCAGTCGGTTAAGCGTCTGACTTCAACTCAGGTCTTGATCTCACGGTTCGTGGGTTCTAGCCCTGTGTCGGACTCTGTGCTGGCAGCTAGCTCAGAGCCTGGGGCCTGCTTCAGATTCTTTGTCTCCCTCTCTCTGACCCTCCCTTGCTCACACTGCCTTTCTCTCTCTCTCTCTCAGAAATAAGTACAACATTAAAAAATTAGGGCACCTGGGTGGCTCAGTTGGTTAAGCGTCTGGCTTCAGCTCAGCCTCAGATCTCATGGTTCGTGGGTTCAAGTTCCCCATTGGGCTCTGTGCTGACAGTTCAGAGCCTGGAGCCTGTTTCATATTCTGTGTCTCCCTCTCTCTCTCTGCCCCTCCCCCACTCATGCTCCAGTCTCTCTCTGTCTCAAAAATAAATAAACTATAAAAAATTTTAAAAAACATTAAAAAATTAAATAAAAAGTTGTTAATAACTGTAGTGAGGGACAAGCTTCCACAGGTCCTGTGAGTTATTACTTTTTGTTGCTGAGAATAGAATGTAAAGACTTACAGATACAGCCTTTCAAGATAGAGAGCATTTCTATCAGCACGTGGATTTCTCATGTTGCCCGTCTATAGCCATACCTCTTCCTTCTCACTACCGTCCTCTTAACTTCTAACAACCATTAACTTGTTCTCCATTTCTATAACTGTAATATTAAGAATATTATAGAAATGGAATCATACTGTATGTTGCATTTTAGTATTTATTCTTAAGTTTATTTATTTAATGAATCTCCAGAGATTCAAACACGTTTATCTGCCTCTTAAAAGCATTTTCGTATTTATTGCTGAATGGACTTCCATGACTTGGATGTACCAGAGTTATTTATTCACATGTTAAAGGATATCTGGGTTGTGTCCACGTGTTGTTATTATGAATAAACTTGCTATAAGCATTCATTAAAAGAAAGAAAAGAATGCAAATCCTTGACCAGTCTTTCTATGGGTCACTTTTCTCAGGAAAAGTGCTTGCAGTGTGCAATCTTGATGTAATGCCTCACCTCCAGATGAAAAGCAGGTTTACAATAAAAGTAGTAGATTACGTCAGCTCACAGTGTTTTTCTCCCATAAGGTGCAGTCTGTGTGCAGTCATTTTTCACAGCCCACCTGCTCTGTCCCTTAGGAATCAGACAGCATGGGGAAACAGCACCAATAAAAACCCCTTGCTACAATGTTTGCTCTTAACAGTGAAGTTACTTGTCTCTGAACCAGCTGTGTTGTGTCTTATGACAGCATCCATGAAAGTTAACCAACTAGCTTTTTAGCTTATAATTATGGCAAAATCCTGGACCTTTCATTGTTCTCTCTAATGGATATTTGTTGCCAAAAATAATTGAGAATTAGATGCTGGTAGTTTGGCTATGGTTTTGTTTAATCAGGTATATATCTCATTTCTTTAATATCCGTTTCATAAAGACATATATTTATTGAAATCAAAATATAATCTGCATTAGTTGTGACCAAATTAAAATTGGAACAAAAAATCTGTAACAGGATGTTACAGATACCTTTAGAAATTACTGAAAGTAAAAGTAGGGTTGTACAAAAAGTTCAGTTTCACATAATTATGTTAATATGTGTCACCAGTTGTGAAAATAACCTCAATTTCTTTTTTAAATGTTAAAAGTACTTAATTAGTAAAACAAAAGTCTGAATTCAAATTTATGGAAGGCTTATGCAAATGATGAAATTCATGAATTGAAATGATCATCTACACTGTGTGAAAATTGTTATTTTTATTGTTCTAATCTGTAAAACCATTGTAGTTCTACAAGATATGACTTTTTCAATATTCATAATCACTTTCCCTAGACAATAGTCCTGAAATGTTAAGCAAATAAATTTTCTTACTCTATCAGGTTTTTGAATATTAATAGATGAAGAAATAGGAGATTTAAGTTTTCAAACTTCTAGAGCTGAAATGGAAATCCCATTAAGAGGCAAACTAGTTTCACTGTGTGTGGTTTTTTTTGTTTGTTTGTTTTGTTTTTTACATAAAATAAGTTTGTGCTTTCGGTGGGCATCTTATTTATTAGTTTTTAAATATAATATGTATTGAAAAAATAATAATATAAAAGAGAATATTAAAGGGACTCACTATCCTTGATAATCACTCTGGAAAAGAAAATAAATAGTTTTGGATTTAACACATGAAAGGGTAAGAGTAGTCAACCAATTCATTAAGGAAAGAATTGGCAACTGCTGTTTTTAACCACACTAGTACTTCTCCCCTGTATTATTGAAAACATTTCTTATTTATTTTTCCAGTAAAATATTTTTATCTACTTACATTGTGTTTATAAGGTGGTTTCCATGCCAACTGTAAATTTTTTCCACCTCATTATTTTTAACATTTCCAGAGTAATCTATTATATGAATGTAACAAAATTTAATAACCATTTCATTATTAATGAACACTTATTGGTTTAGTCCTGCCTCCACTCCAGTACAAATAAAACAATGAACACTCTCTTACGCATATGTTGATGTACTTTTCAAATATACTGGTGACTTGATTTCTAGCAGTGAATTTATTGGGTAGAGACTAAATGTATTTTCCCTTCAAATGTGAATGACTTGTGTTCCCACTTATAGTGGGAATGCAGAATATGTTAGAATAGTCATATTGACAACTTGTTTTTATATTTGCTTCATCTTATATTCTTAGAGTTTGTTAAACCTATTGATCAATCCATTAATACACAGATAAAGTTAACGAACATAAAGGATCTTTTAAGTACATAACTTCAACCAGCTACTCATGTTAGAAAAGTAAGTCAAATGGAATCTTTTGTGGAATTTAAGTGATCTGCTTTTTGGTAACTACAATATTTCATGGAATGAGAAATTTAAACTGTTTGGTGTGATCCAGGTCCTACAAAAGATGACACTCTTAAAGGAACTCTGTGTTAGAATATATAAAAATTCAATCCAAAATATTATAAATATGTTAGTATCATTATATTTAGATGATTACTTTACAATGAAGCATTTTGAGTTTGCCAACCTACATGTCTCCCTTTGATCTTTACCTATTCTGTCCTAATGTTTAGCCAAATGATTTAAATGCTTACAGTCAATAGTGTTCTATTCCTAAAATGTGGAATTCCAAGAGAGTATATTTTACATACATTAATGAATAATTTTAAACTGTATATACTATTGTGCTAATACATGTCTTATATTTTCTTTTCTTTGATATATTGCCACTATCATATGCTTCTTACTTTGTACAAAGAGCATGTTTTCTTTTGTTGAAATGGTATAAATATGGCGGCATCTTAAAATTAGCCACAAAAGCCTTAGGTACTACATGATATTCTATTTCAGTAATCCAACATCAAAAGTTGCACACTTATTTTATTCCTTCAAAGATAAATACTTCCTTTTAGAATACCATTTAGATTCTTACAAAATCTACATATTTGTAATATCATAAAGGGAATTTTACTAGAAAAATGGCATCCTCAATATTTAAGTATGCATATGGACTTTATTTGATATTCTCTTTAAGTGTACGGTAACAGAAGGGCTGCTGTAACAGAGAGTTAGATGCCGAGGCTACTGATGGATATCAGGCTGTGCCGATTCTGCATAAGACTGGACTTACTGAACCCGCTGTTGTGGCTTCTGCTCTATAACTGAACTTCTAAATGATAACCTCACTGTGCATGTGGTGAGCTCTGTGGATGCTTATAAACATTTGAACAGTTTTTCTGTGCCCAAAGAAGAGAATTTTAAACGGATCTTTTTGTTAAAATTCCCATCCTGTGATACATTAAGTCAGTGTTTGAAACAGGTGGCACCTACTTCAAATGCATGCTTATTAAAATATTTAAGTATGCTTGAAAATTCCCAAGTGGTAAGCAAGGGAAAATTATTAAAAAAGTAAGATCACTAACACGATTAAATGGGATTACTAAAATATATGAGACAGAAATGAATACTGTTGAAACATACTTATCAATGAATATGTGAGATATATATATATATATATACACATGTATGCACTGTTTCATCTGAGGTTTGTATATATATGGATGTACATTCATATAAATTTATAAGTAGCTTATAAAAGTACTTAATCTATTAACTTTTAGACCTGTCCTTAGCTAACCTTTTCCTAGTCATGAGTAGTGATCTTATGTTGTTCATATCAATAGGCAAAAGGACTCAAAGGATTATAAACTCTAAATATAATCTTATATTCATCAATTCCCATAATGAACAATCCAAAAAAAAACAAAAAACCAACAACGAGTGATAAATATTGCATTTAGGACCACAAAGCAGGCAGTCCATAGATTTGCTTCCACGGTAGACATATTTTTAAAGCAAGATCAGCTGAACCATCAGGTCTGAATTACTGTGCTCTGATTTTCTGATCTTCTCTGCATAGGTCTGCAAGCATTCACTTGGCTCATCACACAAATATGATCATTTTAGAAGTTCAGTCATACAGTGTGGTGAGCATGAAGTTGAGCAACTTTCTAAGAAATCAAAAGCTATTTATAAATCTATGCTACGTCATCTTTTACATTTTACAAAGCCCACTCAAGCATTTTCTTTTTACTAGTCACAATAACTTTGTTAAGTAAGCCAGCATTTAAGAGTATAGAAATTAAGACTAAACATAAGGGAACTAGATTTTACTGACAACCTCTAAATCTTTTTGCTCACACTTTTCTAAGCGAGGCTAATTTTGCTTCCATTATTTTTGCCTCTTTGAGATAGATTAAGTGGTTTGCTCATAATCCTGAGTTTAAAAAAAAAAACCTTATAAAATAAAAAGATACTATTTTCACAGGAAAGGTAACATTGCATGGGCACTGAACCTGATACCACATTAGTAAAAGCAAGAAATCAGTTTCCTTATATGTTTTACTCGTACTGGAGATTTGATATAACAATGCCAATAACATTAACAACGGTTTTAAGTAGTTTTTATTTATTGGCTTTTTAAAAAAATATTCTAAGCATGTACCTTCCTGTCTTTTGACTCAGAAATCTTAAACATCTTAAAAGATGTGAAGAATGAGTTGTGAAAAATGAGGGTGTTTGGGGGCCATGGGATAGGAATGTGGAGGCTGACTTTTAAATAGAGATAGGTTAGGGAGAGAAAAAAGAAACAAACAAACTTTCCATCCCCTATATGGGGTATATACCTGTGCTGGCCTTCCTGAATCATTAAGAAGAGGTAAGAAATTATTTAATTGTACACTTTAGGTATATGGACTTTGTACATTAATACTACCGTCTTTGAAAGGATGTCTGGCTGTCTATGATCATTCTTAGCATAGAAGCCACAGAACTGCGGTAGCCGTTATTAATGGAAGACCACAGGGGCTTTCTCCATTGTTCTTCCAAGATCTTCATACTAACCTGTGGTGTATGGAAATCCAAAGAGACTTAAAATAATGGCCTAATTTCCTTTTAGGTAAATGGTATGGAAGATTGGTGTCCGATCCAAGCCAATCATTAGAGAAAAAAGAATAATGAATGTATTGTGTTATCCTCACTGTATATACCTTCAAAATTGAAATTTGTATTTCATTATGTTAGGTTTGTTAGATCTGTAATTACAAGTAAAATTCCCTCATCAGATATGGAAAATACAGAAACAGAATAAGTAAGACACTGAATCATATAAAGGTAATAAAGATTAAAACTCTAGTTTCAAGTTAGAGATAATACGAATATGATTTAAAGGTCTTGATTCTATACATAAAAACTGATTATATAATCTCAAAATTGCATTGGATTTCAGGCCATGGAAATGTAAAGCAAAGGGAGATAGTGGTGGGAATGCCTTTTTAATTGAATAAAGGGAATTTGCTCCAAGAAGCTGAAAAATCTAAAAATTCAAGCTAAATAGAAACTCAGAGTATTAAAGGTAATTAGATAAAAAACAAGATTTATCTACTTATATTATATTTATAATTTATTTTCATTTTTTATTTGAGAAGGAAACTGTTATGATAACCTATTCTGGGTTGCCAAGGGCCACAATAGCTGATGAGAGGAATTCAGGGGAGAAAGAAGAGCAGAGGTCAACTAAAATATATGCTTCATCCTTCATATTTTTTTTTTTAATGTTTTATTTATTTTTAGGAGAGAGAGAGAGAGACAGTGTGAGCAGGGGAGGGTCAGAGAGAGAGGAGTCAAGACAAAACAGGCTTGGCTCCAGGCTCTGAGCTGGCAGTCAGCACAGAGCCCGACGCGGGGCTCAAACCCATGAACCGTGAGATCATGACCCAAGCGAAAGTCGGACGCTTAACCGACTAAGCCACCCAGGCGCCCCAGCATCCTTCATATTTTGAATCCAAGTGTACACATCAAAATATGTTTTGCATGAGGGCTTATTGTTGAATTTGCACTTCCAGTCTCTCCAGTCTGACTTAATCAAAGCAACGTTTGGTGTTTTAATTTCTATTTAGGCAGACATATAATTATGCTAACTTCCCTGACTCATTCTTTTTTCTTAACCCACTTTTAGTTTAGCTATGCTCATTTTTCACACAGGTGGCAAGACTTCTCATATCCAATTAATTATAACTGTTTTCTGCTATAGAGATTACACATTTTATTTAATCTGTTACTTCTCTTAGTAACAAAAAACACTTTTACCAATTTATCATCTTTGTTCTAAGATTATTTTCAGTACATGCTAACAGTCTTAGCTGTTGAAGACAATCATTATCAACTCTGCTATGCTTGGGGATCAGATACAGACAAAACTCTAACTGGAGATTCTGAACCAGGAGGCTTGTAGAGGTGTTTGGACATTTGCATTTCTTTCTAAATTTTTATTGTGATTCCAGTGAACAGTTAGATTAGAGGAACACTAGTATGTAGTTCCTGATATTTCACAAACATCAACTCGGCAGAAAGTAGGAATATTCATTTGCAATTCAATGGACTCTAAAGGGTTCCTTACTATGGAACAGAATAGAAAACCCAGAAATGAATCCACAGATATATGGTCAACTAATCTTTGACAAAGCAGGAAAGAGTATCCAATGAGAAAAAGACAGTCTTTTCAACAAATTATGTGGGAAACTGGAAAGAGACATAGAAAGGAATGAAACTGGACCACTTTATTACACTCCTACATTTTCCATTTGAATTCATACAAAAATGAATTCAAAATAAAATGAAAGAACTAAATGGGAGACAGTAAATCATCAAAATCCTAGAGGAGAACATAGGCAGCAACCTCTTTGACATGGACCATAGCAACTTCTTACTAAACACGTCTCTGGAAGCAAGAGAAACAGGAAGGCAAAAATAAACTATCAGGACATCTTCAAAATAAAAAGTTTCTGCACAGTGAAGGAAGCAACCAACAAAACTAAAAGGCAGCCTATAGAATCGGAGAAGATATTTGCAAATGACATATGTGATAAGAGGATAGTATCCAAAATCTATAAAGAAGTTATCACACTCAACATCCAAGAAACATAATCCAGTTAAGAAATGGGCAGAAGACAGGAATAGGCACTTTTCCAATGAAGACATCTAGATGGCTAATGGACACATGAAAGATGAAGACTTATCATCAGGGAAATACAAATCAAAACTACATGAGGCACCTTTCAGAATGGCTAAAAGTAGCAACACAGGAAACAACAGACGTTGGTGAGGATGCAGAGAAAGAAGAACCCTACTACACTGTTGGTGAAAGAGAAAACTAGTGCAGCCATTCTGGAAAACAGTTTCACGTTCCTCAAAAAACTAAAAATAGAACTACCCTAAGATCCAGCAATTGCACCATTAGGTATTTACCTAAGTGATACAAAAATCATGGTTGGAAGAGATACATGTACCCTGATGTTTATAGGAACATTGTCAAACTAACCAAATTATAGAAAGAGCCCAAATGTCCATCAACTGATGAATGGGTAAAAAAGTTTTGATACACACACACACAGACACACACACATACACACACACAATGGAATATTAGCCGTCAAAAAGAATGAAATCTTGCCATTTGCAATGACATGGGTGGAGCTAGAGAGTATTATGCTAAATGAAAAATGTCAGCCAGAGAAAGACAAATACCATATGTTTTCACTCATATGGGGAGTTTAGGAAACAAATCAGTTGAATATATTGGGGAGGGAATGGAGGGGCAAATGGATAAGCTGACTCTCAACTACAGAGAACAAACTGAGGGTTGCTAGAGGGTAGGTGGCTAGGGGTGTGGGTAAAATGGGTGATGGTTATTAAGGAGGGCACTTGGGGTGCACCCTGGGTAATGTATGAATGTGATGAAATTACTGAATTCTACACCTGAAGCTAATATTACACTGTATGATAATTAACTGGAAATTAACTAAAAACTTGAAAAAAATAAAGGTTTCATTACCTTGTTGCTTTCACAGGAGACAAGAATGCTATACCAAAGTGGAGTTAATTAACCTCCTAGAGGTTTGAAATGCTGTACTAGGTTTAATCATTGGGCAATCTAATTCAGACAAATGACGGTGACATGGGCAATATAAATCATCACTGGGGTATTTTTGTTTAACTTAAGACAGTTAATTTTTTTTTTCCTTTTACCTCTGGTCCAATAGGGTTGTTTGCACTTTTTCACAAAGAATGTGGGGAAGAGGACCTATAGGGATCTATGATTGTTCTGATGCTCCTTCTAGCTCTTAAAGGTGAGTAAATTGCAATTTTGTAGTAAGCCCCCCCTCTTGCCTCAGGCCATGCTGTTATTCTGACCCAGTTTTATAAAACTGATCCTTTGCTTTTGATCTCAGTTTTCTCTATTATATTACTCACTTGTTTGATAAATTGCAGTGGATTATGAACTTGGACTGTGGAACCAAGCTATTTCTATTCAAATATCAACACTGACACCTACTAGCTACGTGACCTTGGTGAGTCGCAATATTTCTCTCCCTTGCACCTCAGTTTCTTCAGCTGTCAAATTGGAATAATTTAATCTTAATTTCATAAAGTTATATGAGGAATGCATGATTTAATTAATCTAAAGTAATTACAGTGTTTCTTGACAGTACTCAGCTAGATTTTGCTGTTGCTATTATTAGTAGTAGTATTGATAAAATTGTGCAATGAACTGTCTTTTAATGGACCTCAGTAAAAAGAACCTCCAGTTTAGTAGAATTTAAAAATGGAAATGTCAAGTAGAACAGAATGTTTATCAATATATTAATGCATTATCTGGTTCAAATAGTCAAGTTTATTGGTCACCATATTATAACATGATGGTTATTCTTACAAAACAAAAGGTTCATAAACAGAATAATTAGACATATAATTAAAGTCATGGATATATCTTTTCTAAAAGTAAGATTTCATAACTTTACTGAGTAGGATAGTCTTTCCAATGTATATATTTATCTACTAAATATTTAACATTTTCTATAATATTCTTATGGGGCATAATAGTAGGCACAATAAACAAGGTCTAGCCTTCAAGAACTTAGAGAGAAAAATAAGCAATTATAATGTAAATATCCCTTATCAATGTTCTCATATGGAAAAATAAAGATTTTTCATGAAAGCCCTGTGTAGGGGCATCTACTTAGACTGGGCGTGGGGCAGTGTCCAGGATCTCCAGGATTGCTCTACACACACAGAAAAACAACATTTTTTCACCTTGAGAGAGAAGAGCACAAGCATGGAAGGGGCAGAGACAGAGGGAGGGAGAGAATCTCAAGCAGGCTTCTTGCCCGGTGCAGAGACCAAAGCAGGGTTCGATCTCACAACTGTGAGATCATGACCTGAGCTAAAGTCAAGAGTTAGCCACTTAACCAACTGAGCCATCCAGGTGCCATCACACGAAAACAACCTTAAAATAAAAGTGGTTAATTACAATTTAGCCATGTGCTGTGTAACAAGTATATGCCTAATTTCAATGTGTGTTACTTTAGAATTGCTGAAAGAGGTTCAAAATGACTGGAGTAAAGGATGGGGAAACTGAGGTAAGTGAGACATAATAAGCTGGACAAAATAAATCAAATGAAAAACCTGCTTAACAATTTTGAGACTTTGAAGATAGTCTTCAAAGTAACAATATGCCTTGAAAGTTTTAAAGTTAGATCTATGCACTACCTGTAAGAACCTGCAACACACACACACACACACACACACACACTCACACACACACAACCACACTCACATGCACAAAACAGGCAAGCTAAGGGGAAAACATATAACATAATTTTGGTGAGTCAGATGCTCACAGATTTTTGAATATTGAATGAGAGATTCAAGAAAGAATATTGATAGAAGATGGAATGTTAATGGAATAAAATGAAAGGGAAGAGACTACAGAAAAACATCATTGCAAATAAGAGGTGTTTCTTCCTGTTAGCCTTCCATCTCCTTTAGTCTCCTATTTAACTTTTGAGTCCAATATAATCACTGTTTGCTTATGATAATCAAGGTATGTTTTTGTTGGTTGAGATCAAGAATCCAGATTAATATAATTACCCTGTGAGGGTATATCAAATGAGAAGAAAACAGTCCCTGAATAGTTCTGTGGGAAAACCCAATAGATAGGTGATGATAAAGCATTAAGATATTGCACAGAAGAATGGGAATGAGCAGTATGGGAGGTAGGGCACTAAGAATTTGTTGACTCAGACATCAAGGAAGGAGATTTGAAAAAGAACAATGTATTTAGCTGTAGGAATACTTCCTGGAGGTTAAATAAGAATAGGAAGAGGGGCAGCTGGGTTGGCTCTGTCAGTTAAGGTTCCAACTCTTGGTTTCAGCTCAGGTCATGGTCTCTCAGTTCGTGAGTTCAAACCCCATGTTGGTCTCTGTGCTGACAGTGTGAAGCCTACTTGGGATTCTCTCTCTCTCTCCCCCCCCTCTATCTACCCCTTGCTCACTGACTCACGTTGTCTCTGTCTCTCTCTTTAATATATATATAATTATAATTATATAATATTATAGTATTATATATTAATATAATAATTTAATATATATGGCATTAGCAATTGTGGAAAGGCGTCACAAAAAGATTAGGAAGAAGTACTGATTTTTTTAAATAGAGGTCAAGAGAATATTAATGGCTTATATGAAATGTGAGATTGATGAGGACAGAGTCATGTTAATAGGCTGAGAACTACTTGGAGGGAAGAAATTAGAAATAATTCATATTATAGGAATCCAATTTTTTTAAATTTTTTAGTGTTTTATTTCTGAGAGAGAGAGAGAGAGAGAGAGACAGCGTGAGCAGGGGAGGGTCAGAGAGAGAGGGAGAGACAGAATCTGAAATAGGCTCCAAGCTCTGAGCTAGCTGTCAGCACAGAGCCTGATGCAGGACTCGAACCCACGAACCATGAGATCATGACCTGAGCTGAAGTCGGACGCTTAACCGACTGAGCCACCCAGGCACCCTCGGGAATCCAATTGTTAAATAATATTTATATTTCTATTCATTTTTCTAACAATCTCTGACTCTAATACTACTCCCAAATTATACACATTTAATTTCAACTTTCTGTTTTACATCTCCAAATGAACATATTCAATAGTGAACACAGCATCCTTCACCCCAAATCTGTTTTACCACAGTTTCCCTCTACTTGGCTGATGGAAACTGTATCCTAATCTTTGCTTAGAGAAAAAATCTGGGAGACATTCGTTATTCTCCTTTTTCTTTCACTTATAACACTCGATGAATCCATCAATTCTCTTTGTTCTGCCTTCAAAATAATTCTAGAATCTGACCACTTCCTGTCTCCTCACTGCTACTACCAGGCTACTGGCAACCATATCTGTAGGTGTATTTGCCCAAAGCCTTCTTTTGGCTTCTCTTATTCTACTGTAAAATAAAATGCTCAGCTTCATCTTTCACAAATGCAATCAGATCATGAAGCTTCTTTACTCAAAACATTTCAAGAGCTCCTATTTCATTCAATATAAAACCTAAAGACCTCACCAGATTCACAAAGACCTACGCTAGCTTATTCTGCATTTTCCTTGCTTATTTATTTATTTTTTCTGGTCTCATGAGCCATTTTGGACTCCTTGTTGTGCTCTAATCAAAAATCATGCTCAGCCTTCATACAAGTGGGTCTCTCTGCCTAGAATGTTCTCCCCAGAGATTATCAACACAACTGAACCTCTTATCACCTTAAAATATTTATTCAAATATGGCATTTTTACAATGACTATTGTGATTCCTTGTGGCAAATCTCAACTTCCCTTCAAAAATACACAATTCTGTATCCACTCTTGCAATTGCTACCATCAAATACACTATGTAATTATTTACTCTATTTACTATCTTTGGTTTCCTCTTTAGGTATAAGCTATACATTTTTGTCTGTTTTTAATTTTTATTTAGTTTTTGAGAGAGAGGGAGGGAGATCATGAACAGGGGAGAGACAGAGAGAGAGACAGACAGACAGACAGAATCTGAAGCAGGCTCCAGGCTCAGAACTATCAACACAGAGCCCAACATGCGGCTCAAACTCATGAACCGAGAGATAAGGACCTGAGCTGAAGTCTGACGCTTAACCAACTAAACACCCAGGTGTTCCTATTTTTGTCTGTTTTTAAATGATGTGTCAAGGTCTTATAGCAGTAACTAAAGCAAAGTAAGTGTTAAAAATTTGTTGTACCAAATTGATTACAAATTTATTTTTCATTAAGTTTGACTCTAAAGGAAAGAGAAAGATCAGAGAGTATATGAAGTGGACACAGAATTGAGAGAATGACTTTTCTGCTTCTGTTTCTTCTGTTTTAATTGAAAGATAGTAAACATGTATAAATTCTGGGAAGGAGTCAGTAAAGCATGGGATAAAGTGACAGAAGAGAAAAAATACATTTTTGATGTTTGTTTCCTTTTCTCTTCCCTATCATTGCCATGTTTTTAATCTGTAATCTTACACAAATAAAGTTAAATAATGATAGATTTTCTGCTTAATGCATTTCTTGAAATAATAACTTATGAATAAGTTACAAATTTTAGATATTTTGACTTTTTTCAATCACATCTTTACCATGTATATTCATATAAATATAAAATTGAAATATGATTTATTTATAGTATGAGAGGAGGTTGTCTACAATATCTACCTGTACTGTATTAAAAGTGTAATTAATCTCAAAACATAGAGTAGTGGTTATATAGTGTGTACCTCCCATGGGAAAAATCAATATAATCAGAATTGCTTGTACCAAAAGACAATTTCAAGATACATGTTACAGAGAATTCTGAGCCAAGACAAATGACTTAAAATACATGAGCATGTGTACATTTTTAAGTAAAGTTCAAAATGCCTAACAAATACATACATTTGTCTGTGTGTAATCTCATTATATAATTTTATTTTTTAATCATGTTTAAAGCTATATATGCCCTTATAAGTATAAAATATAGGTTCAATATGATTTTTTATGGAATACTGTCAGTTTTTTTAATTGTCAAGTTGGTTTTCATAAAACACCCAGTGTTCATTCCAACAATTGCCCTCCTTCATGCCCATCACCTCTTTTCCCCTCTCTCCCAATCCCCTCAACACTCAGTTTGTTCTCAGTATTTAAGAGTCTCTTATGGTTTGCCTCCCTCCCTCTCCTTATCTATTTTAAAGCCTCATTTTTAAAAAAAAATCTGGCTCTAATGTGTCCTATTGTGAAGATAGGCTTGTTTCTTTCCATCTAACTGAATGTGAGTCACTGGCCTCCTCCAACTGCACTCGTTTTGCTGATGAATAATAAACCTTTCTTACTGTCATAATAAGACTTTTTATTTTCCCCTTTCTCTTTTTCCTTCTGTAACTCATTGTTGAGTCAAAGACATATTCATCTTGAATGCTAAGATTTTCAGTGTCCTCAGAAAGTGTCATATACCCTGCAGCAAGTTCATTCACCTGCAAACGTACATTAGCTTCTTTCAGCAAGTGAAAATAACAGTTATGGGTGCTACAGAAATAAAACTTATACCAGCTTGGTCAACAATATTTAAAGCCACGTCTCATAATTGCTAGCTCTTCCTAAGTTTGGGAAATATCCTTTCTAAAAATTTAGAGTAGTTTTCCACAAGTTGTGTGTGTTGTTTCTGTGGGGTGATAGATTATAAAATCTTGATAAACAGATATTTTTTTCTTAAATGTTTTTATTTATTTCTGAGAGAGAAAGAGAGATGGCGTGAGTAGGGGAGGGTCAGAGAGAGGGAGACACAGAGACTGAAGCAGGCTCCAGGCTCTGAGCTGTCAGCACAGAGCCTAACACGGGGCTCAAAGCCACAAACCATGAGATCATGACCTGAGCTGAAGTCAGACGCTTAACTGACTGAACCACCCAGGCACCCCTATAAACAGATCTTAATATTCTTATTGTACATATGTTTTTATCATGATCAAATTTAAAATGTTGAAAATTTTATGATTTAGTTAAACTAACCTGCTTGAGATGATGTTGAAAACTACCAACACAGTGGAATGGGTTTTAGATACATGCATGCTATGAAACAATTTTCAAGAGTATTTTAAACTTTAATGGTTTAAAGTTTAAAAAGAAATAGCCTACAAGAAATACTGAATTCAATTAGATTTTTATTCTATGTTTTCCTTTGGACCGATTAGCTTCCCTTAGAGCTCCTTGATCTATTTATTCTTCAATGTCAAAAGAAATTCATTGGTTCATCAATTTAACGAGTAGATATTTATTGAGTTCTTACAGTAATTTCTATCCAGTTCTAGTCCTGGGGGACTCAAATAAGATGTCTCTGCATGAAAGTCTACTTGGAGATAAACAAGTACTTATAATCAGGATGATAAGTCTAATAAATAGGACCATGAACAAATTGTAGAAGGGCCACTTCTAGGACTGCCACCATTGGGTCCACATAATAGGAAGCTACTGGGAAGCACACAAATTCAAATTAACCTTAGAAGAGGGATGGGAACTGGAGAAGTGGGCTAAGAAAATCTGGGTATAGTTACCAACTATGAAGCACCATGTATGTGTAAGAAGCCTGTCTCTCTAGTCAGGCTCTCAAGTTTCCAGTGTCGTGAAAAAGATTTCAGAAAGCAAGTAAGAGAAAAGTGTACCATCTGCACCTTCACTGCTTATTCTGCAGCTCTAGAAGACCAAGTAATGGCATATTCTATTCTCTCATCTGAATCTTTACAGCACAGTCCTCCACCCCAGCCCCATCACCAATAGCTGCACCCATGTCTGGATGAAAAGGGACAGAGAACTTCCTGTTAAAAAGGAAAAACCTAGCCAGGGAGCACCCTGGCTCAGTCATGTCTGGTAAGGCTGCCTAGACTCAACCCCAGAGGTGATGATATAATGAAAGACCTGACACCAATCATTTATTTATTTATTTATTTTTTATTTCTAGGAGATAGAGAGAGAGACAGCGTGAGCAGGGGAGGATCAGAGAGAGAAGGAGTCACAGACTGAAACAGGCTCCAGGCTCTGAGCTGGCAGTCAGCACAGAGCCCGATGCAGGGCTCGAACCCACGAGCCGCGAGATCATGACCTAAGAGAAAGTCGGACGCTTAACCGACTAAGCCACCCAGGCACCCCGTCCGATCATTTATTTTAAGATATGATAAGCACAATTAATAATAAGGCTTTTACGTGATGGTAATAAATAACAGTAGAGAAGAAGAGATACAAAGATGATTGACTAGCACGTATATTTCTTCTCTAACTTGTCTTCATATTTTGAAATGTTCATGTGACATTAATATTTTAATAATACTCATTTTTATCAAGTATATTGAAAAGTATATACATAGTATAACATTGCAAAATGATAAAAATAGGTTTGGAATTTTAGAAAGCATTTGGAGAATAAAAATAACAATTAAGTTATAATATTAAAGGAACACAAGTATTTTGTCCATGTTGATGGATTTGGCTAAATAAAAAAAATATGTTTCTTGCTCATTTATAAATTTTCATTTAATTAGAAACTTTTTTCAACTTTTTTATTTTCATAATGTTTACATGTTATGTAAATGTTAATATTTAATATGTATAAATATAATATTTTATAAATATAAATACCTTTATTCTCCTAATACCTTTTCAACAAGGCTATTAATATGTTAGATTTAACACCTTCCAGCCTCAGAAAATATATTCAACTGCACTAAAGTGAACATGTGTTGAAAGCTCAAATATAGACTTATGGATTGGTAGAGGTTGGCAAGTCTTCTTTTAAAGATAGCATTTTAAAATTATTTTTCAAAAACTATTACCTGTGATATATACTCAAATATTCAAGTTTTTGTTAGTATTTCTTTGAATGTACAATGTGAGTTCATTACTTATTTTAAAGTTTGTGGGGCACCTGGGTGGCTTAGTCGATTTAGTGTGCAACATCAGCTCAGGTCACAACCTCCCTGCTTGTGAGTTCGAACCTCACGCTGGGCTCTGTGCTGACAACTCAGTGCCTAGAGCCTGCTTTGGATTCTGTGTGTGTGTGTGTGTGTGTCTCTCTCTCTCTCTCTCTCTGTCCCTCTTCCCCTCAATCTCTGGCTCAAAAACATAAACATTAACAAAAATTAAAGTTGGTGATGAAGATTATGGATTAGTTTTCCATTTAAAGTATGAACCAGATGTTAGGGGCGCCTGGGTGGCTCAGTCGGTTAAGCATCCGACTTCGGCTCAGGTTATGATCTCGAGGTTTGTGGGTTCAAGCCCCGTGTCAGGCTCCGTACTGACAGCTCAGAGTCTGGAGCCTACTTCGGATTCTGTGTCTCCCTCTCTCTCTGACCCTCCCCTGCTCACGCTGTCTCTCTCTCTCTCTCTTTCAGAAATACATAAAATATTAAAAAAATATTTAAAAATAAAATAAAGGATGAACCAGATATTAAACTTCTTTTTGTTATTGTTACTGTTTTTAATGAGTCCTTTCCCAGATACACATGTTGTAAATAGTTTGCCATAGTCTGTAGATCACTTGTGTGTCTTATTAGTATCTTTTTTACTTAAAATTTTATTGAGATAATTGTAGAACCACATGCCACTGTAATAAATAATACAGGGAGATACTATTAAAATCTTTACTCAGTTTCCCTAATAGTGAAATCTTGCAAATTTTAGTTCATTTGAAAACAACCAGGCTGTTCACACTGATACAGACAAGATACATTTCCATCACTACATAGATCTCTCATTCTTTTTAAAGTAATATGTATGGAATGTATTGTGTTTTCTTTTTTTTTCTACTACCTTCATCCATTTATCCCACTCTTTACACCCTATTTCTGGCAACCACCAGTCTGTTCGCTATAGGTTTGTGTGTGTGTGTGTGAGTGTGTTTGTGTGTGTGTGTGTGTGTGTGTATTCCACATTATAAGAGAGATCATATGGTCTTTCTCAGTCTGACTTAACCTAACTTAACTTCTTTGAACTCCATCCATGTTGTCACAAATAGCAAGATTTAATTCTTTTTATGGCTGGATATTCCATTAAGTATATACACCAGAATTTCTTTATCCATTTATCCATCAATGAACACCTACATAGTTTCTATATCTTGACTATTGTAAAAAATGCTGCTGTGAACATGGGTGACACATGTCTTTTCAAGTTAGTATTTTCAGTTTCTCCAGATAAATGCTCAGATTCAGATCTGCTGGATCATATGGTAGTATATTTTCAATGTTTTGAGGGATACCCTTACTGTTTTCTATAGTGGCTGCTCCAATTTATATTTCTAGCAACAGTACACAAGAGTTTCCTTTTATCCACATCCTTTCCAAGACTCATTATTTCTGTCTTTAATAGCCATTATAACAGGTGTGAAGTATTCAAGATAGTTTTAATCACTATTTCCATGACAATCAAGGATACTGAGCATTTTTGCATGTATGTGTTGGCTATTTGTATGTCTTCTTTGGAAAAATGTCTATTCAGAACTTCTGCCCATTAAAAAAAATTAATAGCTTGCTTTTTGTTATTCAGCCATATAATTTCTTTATATCTCTTGGATATTACTCCTTTATCAGATTATGATTTTGAAATATCTTCTCCCATTCAGTTGGTTGTCTTTTCATTCTGTTGATGATTTGTTGTGCAGAAGCTTTTTCATTTGATTTAGTCCCAATTGTTTATTTTTATGTTGCTTTTTTTTAAAAAAAAGTTTGTATTCAAAATCTAGTAAGTTAACATACAGTGTAATATTAGTTTCAGGTATACAATACAGTGATTTGATACCACCATACAATATGCAGGGCTCATCAAAGCAGTGCATTCCTTAATCCCCATCAGCTATTTAACCCATCATCCATCAACCTCCCCTCTGGTAATCATGTTTGTCCTCTATAGTTAACAGTCTATTTCTTGGATTGCTATTCTCTCTCTCTCTCTCTCTTTCTTCCTCTCTCTCCTTTGCTTATTTGTTTTGTTTCTTAAATTCCACATATGAGTGAAATCATATGGTATTTGCTTTTATCTGAGTTATTTATTTCATTTAGTATAATACTCTCTAGCTCCATCCATGTCACTGCAAATGGCAAGATTTCATTCTTTTTGATGTCTAATATTCCATTACACACACATACACACACACACACACACACACACACACACACACTTCTTTTCCATTCATCAGTCAGTGGACATTTGGGCTGTGTCCATAGTTTAACTATTGTAGATAGTGCTGCTATAAGCCCTGAAACCTTTTGAATTAGTATTTTTGTAGCCTTTGGGTAAACACTGAGCAGTGAAATTGTTGGATCATAGGGTAATTCTGTTTTTAGCTTCTTGGAGAACCTCCATACTGTTGCCCATAATGCTCTGCCTGTTTCCATTTCCACCAACAGTGTAGGGGGCTCTCCTCTACCCACAATCTCAACAAAACTGATGTTTGTTATGTTGTTAATTTTAGTCATTTTGACAGGTGTAAGGTGGTATCTTATTGTAGTTTTGATTTGTATTTCCCTGATGATGAGTGATGTTGAACATCTTTTCATGTATCTGTTAGCCATCTCTACTTTCATCTTCTTTGGAAAAATGTCTATTCATGTCTTCTCATTTTTTAATCAGATTATTTGTTTTTGTAGTTTTTTTGCTATTGAGTTTCATAAGTTTTTATATATTTTGGATACTAATCCTCTATCTGATATGTCATTGCAAATAACTTCTCTCATTCTATAGGTTGCCTTTTAGTTTTGTTTGTTTCCTTCATTGTGAAGAAGCTTTTGTTTCCCTTGCTTCAAGAAACATATCTAGTAAAAAGTTCCTATGGTCAATGTCAAAGAGGTTACTGCCTGTGTTCTCCTCTAGGATTTATGATTTTAGGTCTCACATTAAGTCTTTAGTTTATTTTAAATTTATTTTTGTGTATGGTATAAGAAAGTGATCCAGTTTCATTCTTTTGCATGTAGCTGTTCAGTTTTTCCAGCACCATTTGCTGAGAAGATAAATATTCTTTCCTGCTTTCTCAAAGACTATATAATTGTGAGTTCATTTCTGGCTTTTCTATCCAGTTCCATTGATCTCTGTGTCTATTTCTGTGCCAGTACCATACTGTTTTGATTACTACACCTTTGTAATATAAATTGAAGTCCAAAATTATGATGACTCCAGCTTTTCTTTCTTTTATTTTATTTTTTTAGATGTTTATTTCCCAGAGGCAGAGAGAGACAGAACATGAATGGGGGAGAGGCAGAGAGAGAGGGAGACACATAATCCAAAGCAGGTTCCAGACTCTGAGCTGTCAACACAGAGCCTGGCACCAAGCTCAAGTTCATAAGCTGAGAGATCATGAAGTTGGACGCCTAACCGACTGAGCCACCCAGGCACCCCTCTAGTTTGCTTTTCTTTTTCAAAATAGTTTTAGTAATTTGGGATCTTTTACGGTTCTGTACAAATTTTAGGGTAATGAGTATTTATTTTTTGTTCTACTTGAACATTTAATAGAAGCAAAGTGACTATGGATATATTCCATAATTTGATACCAACGAACCATTTACAGTGTTGTTTATGAATTCTTCAGATCACTAGAAGAAATGTTGAGATCAAGAAGCATATTTTTTGTTTACAATTATAAAGTACTTACTTCATTTGAAAGTTTTTATTAACTAATATTATTCAACCAATATTGATAAAATTGTGTATTTTAAGATTTATCTGGTGGTAAGTTAATGTATTTTTATTTATTTTTTAAAATGCTTATTATTTATTTTTGAAAGACACCAAAAGAGAGAGAATGAGGGCAGGGAGGGGCAGAGAGAGAGGGAGACAAAGAATCCCAAGGAGGATCTGTGCTGTTAGTACAGAGACCAATGCAGAACTCAAACCCATGAAGCCCTGAGATCATGACCTGAGCTCAAATCAAGAGTTAGACCCTTAACCAACTGAGCCACCCAGGTGCCCCCATATTTTTATTTTTTTAATGCCTATTTATTTATTGGGGGGAAGGGGCTAGAGAGTACAAGTGGCAGAAGGGCAGAGGGAAAGGGAGAGAGAATCCTAAGCAGGCTTTTTGCTCTCAGCTCAGAGCTGGAAGCAGGGCTCAATCTCATGAACCATGAGGTGAAGACTTGAGCTGAAATTGAGAGTTGGACATTTGGAGTGCCTGGGTGGTTCAGTCAGTTGAGAGTTCAACTCCAGCTCAGATCATGATCCTGCACTTCCTGGGTTCAAGCCCTGTGTTGGGCTCTGTGCTGACCTCTCAGAGCCTGGAGACTGCTTCAGATTCTGTGTCTCCCTCTCTTTCTGCCCCTCCCCCACTTGCACTTCATATCTCTCTCTCTCAAAAGTAAATAAACATTAAATAACAAAAAAAGAGAGTTGGACACTTAGCCGACTGAGCCACCCAGGGTCCCTGACATATTTTTAAATGGTAGTGTATATGTATATAATATTGTATTTTTGAAAATTTATAAAGTTGTTTATCCCTTAGAAAACATTTCAAAAACGTAAAATCAGTAGTCTCTGATATTATGTTAATAATAGCATATATAATATCTAATTATATTATGTGGCACCCAAAGTTTCTGTATATGTCTATAAATTATATATTGCCTATGATGTATGTACTATATATGAGAGAGTCAGGGTTCATTTTAATATGAATCAAAATAAAACTTTTATAAAGGAAACATGCATAAGAAGTAACTACACTACAATGAAATTAAATAATACATGTATATAGCCACTGAAAGAAATATAGTATATGAAGACGTTTTTAAATGCCTGTTTTCACTAATGTTTTACAAAATAGCTTTTGGATACTATTTCAACTTAACTTAGTTCCACAGACTAGACTTTGTCTGTCTTGAGCATATTGCTGTCATTTTTCATGGGGTATAATTTGCAGATACACTTCAATAAAAATGATTTAATAATTGTTAAATGTACATTATGCAATGTTCATTTAGAGACAAGCTTTTACTGTACTCATCTTGGTTTTCAAACAAAATTTTATTTCACAGCACATTAATTTCTATTATGTATTTTTGCACTTTGTCATTAACACACTTTCATTATTTCAATAAACAAAACTAAATATGGTATTAGTTGTTTGGCTCCATGCTCCAGTAATTTCATCAAACAGCTGGAAGGCAAATAAATGAATGTAGTAAACTATTGTTTTAATTATATTTATTGAATCCAGTGTATTTAAATAGTACTTATTTTTGAACAATAGTGTATTTATGTCTATAAATTGATTAATGACTTGTAATCCTGATCGTGCAATAGTAGAATCTACAGCTGGTTAAGTAATGTATTTTCTTGCAAATTACTTAAAGTACAGATGCCAAGCTCTTTGGATTCTCCATTTAATAAGAGAAGTGGTTTGCCAAGAAGTCCTTTAGTTTCCAGCTATTCTTCATACTGGTGCAGCTGTTGGAAATGTAGCTAACCATTTCCAGCTAGCTGCATCACAAAATTCAATCTCTAAATACTCGCAAAAAACACACATTAGGCCTCTTAACTTATTCAGGAATGACCATGTCTTTTTCATTATGCCTTTTTAAATGAAATATAATTGATACATACAGATTAGTTTAAAGCGTACAGCATAATGAGTTAATGTGTATATCTTGTGAAATGATTACTACAATGAGTTAGTTAACACCCATCACCTCACATACTACAATTTTTTATGTGTGATGAGAGCTTTGTTATTGTCATAGCAACTTTTAAGTATACAATGTAGTTTAGTTATAGTTACCAAACTATACATTATATCAGCAAGACTTTTTTTTTTTTAATGTCTTTTATTTATTTCTAGGAGAGATAGAAAGAGACAGCATGAGCAGGGGAGGGTCAGAGAGAGAGGGAGTCACAGACTGAAACAGGCTCCAGGCTCTGAGCTGGCAGTCAGCACAGAGCCCGACGCGGGGCTCGAACCCACGAACCGCGAGATAATGACCTAAGCGAAAGTCGGACGCTTAACCGACTAAGCCATCCAGGCGCCCCCAGCAAGACTTATTTAGCTGATAAATGCAAGTTTGTACTTATTGACCAAATATCCATCCCCATATCTTTCACCCCTACACTCCTGGTAACCACCATTCTAGTCTTCATTTCTACAAGTTTGACTTTTTCCTTTTCCACATATAAGGAAAAGGACACCATACAGTATTTGGCTTTCTGACTTATTTCACTTAGCACGATGGTTTGAAGTTCCATTCATGTTGTTGCAAAGGGTGGAATGTCCATAATTTCTCAGGACAGAATAATTTTCTATTGCATGTGCGTATATACATAACTTATTTTTTATCCATTCACACACTGATGAACATCTGTTTCCATACCTTCACTACTGTGAACAATGCTGCAATGAGCATGGGATGTAAATAACTTTTCAATATCCTGTTTTCATTTCCTTTGGATATATACATAGAAATAGGATTTCTGGGTCATATGGAGGTTCTATTTTCAATTTGTTGAGGAATCTCCATACTGTTTTTCATACCAGCTGCATCAATTTATATCCCCACCAACAATGTATAAGGGTTTTCTTTTTCTTTTTTTTCTTTTATTTTTCTATAACCTTGCTAACACTAGTTATCTCTTATCTTTTCGAAGATAACCACTCTAATAGGTGTGAGGTGATATCTTCATTGTAGTATTAGTTTATATTTCCCTGATGACTAGTGACAGAACACTTTTTCATTTATCTGTTGGCTATGTGTATGTCTTATTTGGGAAAATGTCTATTCTGTTCTTCTACCTAGTTTATAAAATCAGATTGCCTTTAAACATTTATTTTTCTTTCCATTGAGTTGTATGCTCTCTTTCTATAGTTTTGGATATTAAGCCCTTGACAGATAGATGATCTACAAATATTTTCTCCCATTTTGTTGGCTACCTTTTCACTTTATTGATGGTCTTGTTTGTTGTACAACCTCCATGCGTTTCTAATTCTTTCTCACTTCTGTTCTCATGCCAATCCCTACAAATTTTGTTCTTTGATGGGATGTTAAATGACTTTGTTTTGAGTAATACTTTCAATGTCCTTAATGTTTCCCCACAGTCTTAAGAACAACAATAAATTCACTACAATAATTGAATACTCACTAAGAAGAAGTTGGACCATAGAGGAAAAAAAGATTTAATTTAGATTTTAATTTAGATAAGATTTTGATAATTTTCTCAAGTCTGGGCTACATGACTATCATTTTGGGAGGAAATGAATCCCTCATTAATTTCCAAGGAGATAAACAAACATCACAGATATTGAAATGCTTTAAAAAATTATATGCTATAATTTTTAATAATACCACAGATGAAGAATGTATTAAATTTGTGAGCACAGAAATACAATGAGACCAAAACAAATGAAAATGATTTCACAAATTTGAATGTTAAATTTACAAATATCAGAATAGACAATAGAGGTTGCAATAAAATAAATTATATAATTTTAAGTGTATGAGACGTAGTTAAAGTAAGGAAAAGAAAAAAAATGCTCTATTACTTAAAATCTTCAGCCAAGAAATCAGATAAAGAAGTGTATTTTCTTTTTCTTCTTTCGTTCCTTTTATTTTGCTTTTGTTCCTTTCTCTCTTCCTATCTATATTTTTTCACTCACTTTCTTTTTATAGCTCTTTAAAGTTTCTTCCTTCTCTTACTCAAATTGGGTCATTTTGAAAAAAAATTATAAACTTTTAAAGTTTAGCATCATTTGAAGTTCAAAACTTCTCAGAATTCTCCCCATCCTGTAGTTTTTTAAAGATATCTTCTATGTATGTTATAAATTTTCCTTCTCTGTTTCATCTTCCATATTCTAAATATACTAAACTATAAGTTGAGAACTATCTTACAAAAATATAAATGTACTAAATGTAAAAAGGTCAATGATATTTTATACTATTTGAGAATGTTTAAAGGAATAAAATATGTTAAAGAAAAAATGTAACACCTACACTAGTATTTTATAGGGGAATATTTAAATATGTGTTTGCTTACAACTGTATTCTAGTGTAGTTATATGTAGATATTAGACCAAAGGATGGTGAGTTTACAGGTCTTCCAGAATTGATTTATCTAATAAAGCTAATATACTTGCAGTTCAAGGACAGATACAAAACTTAAACTACCCAATTTTGAGTTAGAGGACAACTAGACAAATTTATGTATAAACTGTTTTAAATATGTATAATTCTCAAAATTATCATGTCAGCAAAATTCAAAATAGTATTTAGGGATACCAAAAATAGTAATTATCTTTTCCTTGTCAGAAAAGATTGTGAAAGCCATTAAAAAATGTTTTTAGAACAGAATTAACTCTGTAGGACACAGGATGATAATAGCAGAAATCTATAACAATGGATACAACTAATTAAACTAACACCACTCTACTTATTATAGACAAGAAATTGGTGGGAATGGTATGTTTATATAAAAAATTACAAATATAGCAGACAATATTTCATTTTTTGTTTTAGTTTTTAATGTTTTATTTATTTCTGAGAGAGAGAGAGAGAGAGAGAAACAGCATGAGCAGGGGAGGGCCAGAGAGAAAGGGAGATACAGAATCTGAAACAGGCTCCAGGCTCTAAACTGGTTGTCAGCACAGAGCCTGATGCGAGGCTTGAACCCACGAATCATGAGATCATGACCTGTGCCGTAGTCGGGTGCTTAACCAGCTGAGCCACCCAGGTGCCCTGACAATATTTTAAATATATTAGAGTCACTGTAGTGTGTTTCACTAAGACAAACTGATATGTATGTCTAATTTGGCTGTTACTTAATTTTCTCAGTGTGACTTTGATGCATATTCCTTTTTTAGGACACTTAAAGCTGGAAAACAGAAGTCTAACTAAAAACAAAACTAAATCACAAAGAAAATATTTTATTTTTTAGGTCGTATAGGAGAAACATTCAAAGGTATAAAGAACATCAAATTAAGTTGTTCCTGCTCCTTTCTCTTTCAGTATAGAACAGGATTCTCTCCCCAGAGATCAAGATGAATCTCCTTAGAAGCCTACCACATACCTCTTACTATCTCACTAAATGAACTGGCATATCTGCTCACTTGTATAAATCAATTATGAGTAAAGTTAGTAAAATTACTGTTATATTATTTAGAATACCCTGAAGTGGAGGCTTATGGACTAGTAAGAAGGAAAAGGACACATGAACAAAAGTTGTTTGTTTAGGAAGACCGATGGGCGGAGTGCATGCTGGTTAGAGAAATAAAAATGTCTCACATTTCCTAAAACAGAACTTAGATGATATTGTTCTAATGTCCTAAAGACGTCCAAGTCTACTTGTTGCCTAAACATAATAAAGTCTGGATTGTTAATTTGATGTTCTATTACTGTTATAACAAATCACTACACATTTAGTGTCTTAAAACAATAAAATTTATCATCCATGGCTCTGTGTCAGCAGTCCAGTATGAGTCTCACTGGATGAAAGCCTTCTGGAAGGCTATAGATTTGAGGTCTGTGCATGCAATATACACTCTCCTAATCTAGCCTCAGGTGGTCCCAGCCCCTGTCTGGGAATAGGTGCCCCCACATTGATTTGGGTGAGTGGGGGGAGTTTAGGTATTAAGGAAGATTGGGGTTTGTTTGATAAGTGGTATGAGTCAGACTCCTTGAGGACAATTCTGTGATGGGAGGTCTCCAGTACCTGTCTATGCAGGTAGTTTCCATACCAAGCCACCTCTGTTGTCCCCATAGAACTACAGAGAGCCTGTGAGTGCAGGCTTCTTCCGGGAAGGGCGGTGGTTACAGCAGCACCTTGGGCTTGATTCTGCCATTCTCCAAGGTGCCTCGGAAGTTCAGCCCCTTCCATCTTCTCCCGACCCCTCCCACATAGCGCACCCTGAAGGCTCCAACTGCACCCCCTTGGCTTTCCAGGGAAATCCCACATTCTACTCTGCCAGTACAAACTTGAGTGAAGACAGCTCCCCCATCAAAAGGTAATTTGTTTTTTAGTTCTTTTATAATTTAATTTGGAAGAGCAGATAAGGATTATATCCATTTCATTTGCCTTTTTTTTTAGTAAAAGTTCTTAGTATTATCTAAATATTATTTAAAAAATGTATTAAAAAGCCAAGATCTTAAATGCACAAATGCTTCTACATTTGAAATTAAAATTCAAAGAATTATCCCCCCCTCATTTTTCTCCCAACTGATACAATAAAAAGAGTTGATATATAAAGCAAATGAAATTAAATCAAATATAAGGAATAATAGTAAATCTCTTTTATATTTATAATTCTTTGACATCTGCCCAGAGTTTTCTTCCTGTTTAATAATAGATGGAAATGTTTTGTAACACATTTAGAAGAGAAACTGCTCTCATTTGACTAAAAACAAGAGATGTGAGCCTATTGTTTTCTTCTATGGACTGATTTATCTGCAGGAAGTACTGTGATGTACTTATTAACTATTTTTTATACCTTTTTATTACCTCAACAGTTTGAAAATAAGATTATTCTTTTCTTCCTCTTGTGTAATAAGACACACCATCTGCTTTTCCATCATATGCAATCTAGATTTCTAACTACCAAGATTTATTCTTACTCAGGCTCTTTCCTACAGTGTAATTAAAGACTATTTTTACACAGTTGGGGTTAAGCTTAAAGCCTCTGACTCCCCAATACCAACCAGAATACCAATACCAGAATAAATTCATAAACTCTAAACCCATTGCACCATGACAATTATGAAACCCTATCTCCAGATTTATCTCCCATTCATGTTTCTTTCTTTCTTTTTTTTTTTTACAAATAGTTTATTGTCAAATTAGTTCCCACATAACACTCAGTGCTCATCCCCACAAGTGTCCTCCTCCATGCCCATCCCTCCTCCGCCCCGCATCCATCAGTCCTCAGTTTTTGTCAGCATTCAAGAGTCTCTCATGGTTTGCCTCTCTCCCTTTCCCCCACCATTTCCCCCTTCTTCTCCCCCTTGTTCCTCCGTCAAGTTCCTCCTAATCCTCCTATACGTGCAAACATATGATATTTGTCCTTCTCTGCCTGACTTATTTCGCTCAGCATAACACCCTCAAGGTCCATCCATGTTGCTACACATGGCCAGATTTCGTTGTTTCTCATTGCCATGTAGTATTCCATCGTATAGATAAACCACATCTTCTGAATGGATCCCATTCATGTTTCTAAACTCTAACCATAAATAGCTGTTCCCCTCTCCTTAATTACTTGGAATATTTCAAAATTGTTTTTCTTTATTCATAATATTTACTCCTCCCTAAGATGTTTTTCTCCAGTTTTCTACAAGAAAACTTACAAAATAATTGTACATTTTTCTTTAATACAATGTTGACACTAATTTCACATCATTCACGGAGGCATAGAGTAATAGGAAAATGATAGGTGGGCCTCCAATGTCATCTGACTTTGTTTTTAAAACACATCCTTCCAGTCCATAGCTATACGGCTTTGGTCAAATTATGCTACATACTCTAGGAACCATTTCTTTTCATCCATTATAAATGAAAATGGAAACACATTACAAAGAGCTGTTATATGTGTTCCTAAGTAAGGTAGTAAACACTTGGCTCAAGGTTTGACTTATAATAAAGAAATATTGATACTGATAACAAAAGAAATACATTTTTCTGTTCTTGGTAGGAATGATTTTGAGAGTCAAAAGAGATAATACTCTGGACATCCTCCCAAAGAAGATACCTATAAGGTTAGTTGTTTTCCTGCCTCAACATTACTATATAGAAATGCACATTTGTTTCTTGTTTTTGGGTTTTTGTTTTTGTTTTTGTTTTTTTTCTACAGCTCACTGTTCAAAATGCAGCTAGGGTGTTGTGTTGCATCCACATTCCTCTTCCTATGCTTGACGTCCTCAACAAGAACAACACTACTGTTCTTCCTGTTTCAATCCCATGCCTCTCCTGATATGATATAACAAATGTATTACATTGTAAATGAAGCCATAAACAACATACTTTATAAAATTATGAGGTAAAGTAAGAGAGGGGAAAATAAACAGGTAGAGGTGATGAAAAAGAAGGGATGATGATGATGATGATGATATTATGAAAGAGAAACAGAAAGAGGGTGAGAGAGCACTAGAGAGGAGGGGGAAAGAAAAAGAAGCAAGGGTTAAATTATGGGAAGCTGCTTGAGATTTTCGTTCCATACTGCTCATGAGTTCATAATGAAAATGTACTGTTTTCTTCCTCCATTCTCACTCTACCCATTCAAATTCCCTCTAAATCTCTGATGTTAAGGTATTATTAGTCTTCCCAGTGAAATAATCCCCTTTTTCTTAAATAGTCTGAACCTTGGTATGCCTGCCTTTATAGGATTGCAATAATTTTACCACGGTTTGCTTCATCCGAGGACTACTTTGGGTTCACACATATTCCTTACCTCCACAACTGAGGCAAAATTATTTTACTTTAATATTTATGTTAATGTCATAAGTAAATATGCATGTATTATTTATTTTCTGCTGGCCACTTTTCAAAGAGTTTGCAAATTTAACTATTGAGAGCCCCACTTTATCAAGAAAACTATGACATATATCTTAAGCAACTTTGCCAATAGATTACTTACCTGAAATTTGAATGTATGTGGTTTGGCCCCAGAGTTCACATTCTTACACTTGTTCTACTTGGTCACCTGGAAATTGATCACCCTGGGCAACATTTTAACTCTTTTTTGCTTACTGGCAAAAGGAACAGGTCTAAATGAACAATTCATTGCATCACCATCTGGAAACATTCCTTCGAGTGAATAGGAAGATTTCTCAGGAAGCAGATCTCAAAGTAACAGGGAGGGAAAACAGGCTATTTTGCAACAAAGCAACTTTTACACATTGCCTTTGGATCTTTGTATGCTGACCAAGGATGAGATTGTATTGTATACATGCAACTCATTTAGAAGATACATCATAAAGACCCTAATTCCAATATGCCAGTGGTGGAGCCAGTTAATATATGAAATGTCTTCAATAACCCATTCCATTATTCTACTGGGCTAACTGCTTAGAAGAGTGTTGGAAGATATATCATTATTTATGTACGAGGTACATGTGTCAATGTAATTGAAACCCATGGGATGCTACCTTTTTTAATCTTTTTACTTTTAAATGAATTCTTTGTATAGAAATGGAATTAAATAGCATACACTTAGTGCCGATATAAAATATGGTAAGAACTTCTTTTTTCATGGTCTCCAAATACATTTTCTAGGGAAAGAAAACCAACGTTTGGAATCCTTGGCAGCCCAAAGAAGGCAAATTTCTGTCCCTCGCTAGGATAAACACAGTTCACCTTTGTCCTGGAAGAGTGATTCTCCTATTGTTGGGTACCACACTGGGAGTCAGTGCTGGTTTCCACTGCTGGCAGGTTGAGTACTTTTCTGTATCAGATTATTTGTGTCCACTAATAAAAAAACATGCATGTTTTTGAATTTGTGATAAACCTCATCATTGCCTTTATGGCCACATTGTTTCAGAGATGTTCAGCAAGCACTTGAATGACTTATTGGTACCCCTTAACTATGTCATATTGTTTCCTTGATGATGGAGCCCCTTACCAGTCAAGGGTGTCCTCAGTGAACATGAGATGGGACACAAACTATCTCAGATGCCCATCCCATTCTGAGAGTCCATCCTTATATTTTTCTCTCAGAATCACTCTTGTTCCCTGATAAATTGGTGACTGAAAGAAACATTCCAGCAAGCTTTTAACCTATTCCTTGTCTTTCTCAGAAACAAACAAAACAAAACAAAACAACAAAAAAACAGTATCCTGGTAAACATATTCAGAGTGTTTCCTAATAGAAGGGTAGTAGGATGACCTTATCTGTTCAATGCATTTGGGAGACTGTGCCTAGTCTGTGTGGGAAATTATTCGTAGATAAATCTAAATTTGATAGATTTGGGAGAACATTACTGACTGAAGAGTATCAGGTAAGATTTGTAATAACGAGATAAAAATTGAAATTATACCTCAGTATAAATGCTCTTCCTTTTTAAGCTATGTTTAACATGCACTGCTGAAACCTTACATGTGATTTCAAACTAACAGAATCAATATTTTTTGAGCTTCTAAAAAAATGCTTGGTTTGTTTAGTGCTCTTGGCTGTATCCTTTGAATTATTAGTAAAGAAAATATTATTATAATTTAAAAGAAAATATGTCATTCTTTCCCTCTCTATAACCATAACAATATTACAAATTACACCAGAGTTCTAACAAGTCAGAAATGAAGTACATCAGTAGTAGATACAGTGTTGGTACTTTAAAAGTTGTGATGAGGGCCATGGCATATGAGAGTGTCTGTGTGTGAGTGTGTGTGTGAAGAAATAAGTGATAGAGGAATTTTTAACACATCCTTGATAGAATAAGAATGGAAAATATAGATTTCACAGAAACCAATAGCTAGATATCTGACTTATTATCTAGTTCCACTCTGCTCTTTTTACAGATGATAAAGCATAGTCACAGTAACTTGTCTTGCCCCAAGTCACACTGCCAGTTACTTGTTCATATCAGACAAAAATGCCACTATTTCAACGCTCAAGCCACTGCTCATTTTCCTGTATGGCTTTTTAATATAATCTTTCTGAAAGGGGTCATAATGCATACTTATCAACAGGAATGACAGAATGGGGGTGGTGGCAGTAAAACAGTCAATATAGCTTAGAATTCAGATGTTCTTTAGATTTAAAAAAAAATCAAGTAAAGCTGTGTAGTTCCAAAGTATGTGTTGCTTTGCATGCTGTCCTATTTTAAAATTAAAGTGTTGCATGCTTTGTGATTTCCCCTTCCCCCACTACACACACACACACACAAATGTTAGCAGAAAATGTTTACAGAGAAGAAGATCCAGTAAAAAAGAAAGAAAGAAAGAAAGAAAGAAAGAAAGAAAGAAAGAAAGAAAGAAAGAAAGAAAGAAAGAAAGA
This sequence comes from Proteles cristata cristata, assembly GCA_017311185.1. Lineage (NCBI taxonomy): Eukaryota > Metazoa > Chordata > Mammalia > Carnivora > Hyaenidae > Proteles > Proteles cristata. Next base: position 157,805 of record JAESUZ010004022.1, on the reverse strand, counting down.
GAGAAAGAAAGAAAGAAAGAAAAGAAAGAAATGGAATAACATTAGTCATTTTTCCTCAAAGTAGACCAAAGACATTCCATCAGAATGTCAAAATATAACCACTGATGTAATGGAGAAAAAATTACCTATTCATAAATATAAACTATTATCTTTTTTTCTTTATTTGTAATTAGAACACACCTTAATAGTTTCTTTGTTTTTTAATTTTTTTTAATGTTTTATTTATTTCTGAGACAGAGACAGAGCATGAGAGGGGGAGGGCCAGAGAGACAGGGAGATACAGAATAGAAGCAGGCTCCAGGCTCAAAGCTGTCAGCACAGAGGCCAACTCGGGTGTTGAACTCAGGAACATGAGATCAGGACCTGAGCCGAAGTCGGAGGCTTAACCAACTGAGCCACTCAGGTGCCCCAACGTCTCAAAAGTGTCTATGGGAGAAAAGGTATTAGACTCTATAAACAAAGAGCACCAAAATGTAAAGTATTTTTGTTTTAGTTTAGAGCTAATTGCTTTATTAAAATGTATAATTCATTAAGAGATTTTCCCCCCATAGTTCTATATAAGAGGGTTCAGAGTTGTCTGGTTCAGTTTATCTTTTAAATACATTTTTTTAAGGATAAACGTAACATTTCATGAAGGTTTTATCTGTTTTTCTATCTGTGTCTACAGTTAGGTTGCATTATTTAACCAAAGTCTGTGATCCCTCTGTTACTGACTCTGTTGTGGTATGGTGATCAGGGGGTTCTCTTTTTAAGTAATGTAAAAATGCATTTGACATATATTATTAATTATTTAATTAGAACTATTTATGCCAGTGTTTGTTTTTCCCATTCACTACAAATAATTAATAGTTGCATGTCTTGATTTATTATTTCCAGCTGACATCATATTTTCAAAATCCACACGGAAAGACTAATGCATGCTTCAACACAGCTACAGTTGAGAGTAGATATTAAACTGAAATCCACTTCTGGTATATCTGCACCATAAATATTTCATGAAAGCACTTGAAGGAAGATAGGAACGATCCCTCTGTGTCCTGGGCAAGATTGCTCTTCTCAGATAATACCACTACATTCAGTATTTATTGGCTTTTATACAGATCAGCAAGGTTGCTGACAAGATGTTGTTATGCTGACTGAATAACCTCAGCTGTACTTGAATATATAATGAGTGCTTGAGCATATGCGACAACATTCTTTGGAAAACACTATGTTGAGCACATTAAGAGAATTTTGTTTTTAAGGCAAAATGCTTACTTCATTTTGCTTCTACTTTTAGGTAATATACAAATAGTGAAAGTAAATCTATGGTTTATATATAAAAAATGAATCTACTAGAATCTGAAGGAGCCCACTTCCTGTATATATTTATTTCAGGATCTTATACTTTTATGTAAAACTTAAAATAATTATTTTCATAAGCTTAACTTCATTTCATACTTACACTATATTAAACTATATTTATGTTAGAGTTTTAAAAGTACACTTTCATTTTTGGAACAGTGTCAGATTCACCGCAAAATTCAGCAAAATGTACCAAGACTTCTCCAGATAAGCCCCATACAGAGACTTCCTTCACACCTCCTGAGCCACCCCGAACTAGTAACATCCCTCACTAGTGTGGTACATTTGCTACAGCTAATGAATCTATCTTGATATGTCATTATCACCCATTAAGATTCACTCGTAGTGTTATACATTTCATGGGTTTGATTAAAAAATTATACTAGTAATGGGAATTACGGGAATCAAGGGCCACCTAGGTGGCTCAGTTGGTTAAGCATCTGACTCTTGATTTCAGCTCAGGTCATGATAATGAAATCAAACCCCGCGGTGGTCTCAGTGCTGACATTGTGGAGCCTGTTTCAGTTTCTCTCTGTCCTTGTCTCTCTGCCCCTCCCCCACTCATGTTCTCATATCACATATCTCTCTGTCTCTCTCAAAATAAATAAGAAAAAACTTTAAGAAAAAGAATCAACATTAAAAAGAAGAAGAAGAAGAAGGAGAAGGAGAAGGAGAAGAGGGGCATGTAGATGGCTCAGTCAGTTAAGCATTCAGCTTCGGCTCAGATCATGATCTCATGGCTTGTGGGTTGGAGGCCCGCACCCAGCTCTGTGCTGACAGCTCAGAGCCTGGAGCCTGCTTCAGATTCTGTGTCTCCCTCTCTCTCTCTGCCCCTCCCTCCACTCATAGTCTGTCTCTGTCTCTATCAAAAATAAACATTTAAAGAAATTTCTCATATTTCTGATATAAAATAAAGAGTAAATTTTAAATAATTTTTTTATCAAACCAATGCCATTTTTGTAACAATTTAACTAGCTTCACTCTGACATGTTTGTCAAAATATCCTTTTTTGTTTTCTTCAAAAAATGGACTAAATATTGGAAAAAATACAGGAAGTCTGATATGTAAAGTGACAATCTACTTGGTAAGAAAAATTTAATGCAGATTTTTATGGCAAAATAGTCATACTCTTTTAGAGTATATTTCAACTCTGAATTATAAATTGTTTTTATTATCTCAGTGGTGAGGTTTTCCCCTTAACATTCTTTTATATTCTGAAGATATCACAATTTGAAGAAAATATCCTTGATATATATTATTATGATATAATAAACATAAATACATTATACAATTATAGGTAACTTAATTTGTCCATGCAAACGTTGCGATAGAATGCTTATGACATGCACAAGTTCTTTCAGCTCTAAGGTATTGATAAAAGAAAATTACCTATAAAAGCTTCAGTGCAGTTTGGCCTATGAAAGATGAAATTTAGAAAAGAACTTTGAAATACAAAGCAACCTACAAAACACTTAAATTCTAAATCCTCAATGCAGACAAACATGCTTTAGTACATTGCTAAGAAACCAAAACCAAAACAAAGCAAACTAAGGAGCTGTACATTAAGTATAATATTAACAACAATTTATTCAGTTTGATGAAAGAAACTGTAAAGATTGTGATAGTCGAAAGGGCATTACCCTCAGTGGATTAAATTTAGTGACAATTCATTAGCAGTTACATAGTTTTTTAAAGTTGCTGAATGTCAAATGTCTCTAGGCTCTTAAATTGCTTAGTTCATTCAAGGGTAAATGAATCAAATACACAGGAATATCTATGCTCCCTAGATTTTAGTTCTTTGGAATTTACTTTTAAAAGTATTAACTACGTGCTAGCTTAGTTGAATTCATGAAGCAAACACTCATACAATTGCATTTCATGATGTATCTGTGGTATGAGTCTCTAATACATATAAAATTAGGACAAAGATACATGTTTTGTTGAAGCACTTGTTTTTGTTTTTGTTTTTTTACTACCCATTAATAAAATGAATGTATAAATACTCATACTTCAGTTAACTTTCAGATTTGTGTTTTACTTTTGAATTTTATATGCAGTAATTTTGGAAATGGGAATAGATAACCTATTATCTAAACAAAGAATAGTAATACATAGTGCTTATTGTGCAGTGTACTTTTTTCATCTTTCAATGTCATGTAATGATTACACAATAATTTCACGAATGCATTTCCTGGGAAGGGGACTTGTGTCCCTCTGCAGCCCCCATACTCAGCTTCTGAGCAGCACCCTCCCACCCCCCAACTTCTCCACAGCTTTCCTCTCAGCCACTTCCACATCTGGTATGTCAAGGCAGCTCCAGGAAAGCTCTCTCTTGCATTGCCTACATCTGGCCTACCGAAACCAAACCTTCTTGCCGCCTCCTCCTCAACCCCAACTTTTGTTTTGATTTGAAGCTTGCCCCCAATTCAGCCCTGTGCCTTGCTCTTCTGTCACCTCAGGGAGACTTGGCCTCAGCTCCCTATATATTGCTTATATTACCCAGTGTTCAGTAGCTCTGGTTATCCTGCCACCAGACCTGGTATGAAAGAAGCACCTGCTTGGCCTTCTCCCTAAGACATGAAGAGAACTCAGAATGGATTCCAAAGGAGCTCTCTCTCCTAATTTTTCAGCCAAGGTCGCTTGAAAACCTAATGACTGGTGTTCACCAAGTCAGGCAGAATTTCTTTTACCATTTTGTAGCCTATCTTGCATAGGTACCCTAATTTTCAAAATAGAATATTTAGTTCTATTTAACTGTTCTCAGACTTGAAATTATTGGCAAAATTGTTTACAGTAGACTGACAACACACGTGTAAAATCCTATTGCAAAGTTCTGAATACATATTTTTTCAAGAATCAATTGATGGCATTGTCACTTGAAAGGAATGCTAAAATGAATGGATTGTACTACATGTATAAAAAACTGTATTTAATAAACATGTCTTACAAAATGTATGTTTTTCAATTACTTTTCCTAACATGAGGATTTTTTAACTTAATGTTTTTTTTTTAATATTTATGACCTATATTCAGGCTGAAATATTTAAATACATGTAAAATTTCTTAAAAATAAAAACAGAGGGGCACCTGAATGGCTTGGTCAGTTAAGCATCAACTTTGGCTCAGATCATGATCTTGCAGTTCCTGGGTTCAATCCCTGCATTGGGCTCTGTGCTGACAGCTCAGAGCCTGTAACCTGCCTCAGATTCTGGGTCTCCCTCTCTCTCTGCCCTTACACCACTCCCTCTCTGTGTCTCTCTCAAAAATAAATACACAATAACAAAAAAATAAAAAAATAAATTTTAAGTTTATTTATTTATTTTGAGAGAGAGAGAGAGAGAGAGAGAGAGTCAACAGAGGAGGGGCAAGAGACATAGGGAGAGAGAGAATCCCATGCAGGTTCCGCACTGTCAGTGCAGAGTCCGATGCAGGACTCAAATTCACAAACCCCGTGAGATCATGACCTAAGCCAAAGACGGTCGCTTAACTAACTGACTGAGCCAGCCAAGTGCCCCTTAATCATTTAAAAATCCTTACATCAGTAATCAATATAAACACAATGGCCTATAACATCTAATCATACAATCTAAAGAGCTTCCTGTTTTTAAGTAATTAGAAATGAATTCTAAACTAATAAAGAGATATAACTTAACACTCTGGTGACATTAAATTAAAGTAGCTATATTTAAAATATTTCTTTCTTTATGGGGTATCTGGGTGGCTCACTTGGTTAAGCAAGTTACCGGCTGACCAGCTCAGGTCATGATCTCGCAGTTCCCGGGTTGGAGCCCTGCATGGGTTCTGTGCTGACAAGTCTGAGCCTGAAGCCTGCTTCAGATTCTGTGTCTCATTCTCTCTGTTCCTCCCACCTTATGCTCTCTCTTTCTCAAAAATTAATAAATAAATAAATAAATAAATAAATATATATATATATACATATATATATATATATATATATATATATATATATATTAAAACGTTTCCTTCTTTCAGTAGCCGTATATGGGTGAAAGTGATTGCTGCAGGATTTGTAAAAACTATTCTAATTAACAAATGTAAGAATTTATTTTGAAAAAATAAGTATCAAAAATATTAACCATGGTAGTGTTAGTTTATTATGAGGCTTCATCATTTTTATAGTGTTATAATTTACATTGAACGTAAGGAAGTGACATTGTGGCAATAATAGTATTAAAACACACTCTCAAAATACTGGTTTGTGAGAACTGGACTCTGAAGAACTTGAGGATATAATTCAAATTAATCAAAAATTTTTCTATATGTAAATTTGTCCTAAGTTTTTCTGTTACTCAAATGTAAAAACTAGAAACTCAGATGAATACTGCTCTGTAAATTCACTTAAATTTTTTAAAATTCTCATTACAATGTTGGGGTGCCTGGGTGGCTCAGTTGGTTAAAGTCTGACTTTGGCTCAAGTCATGATCTCACGGTTCCTGGGTTTGAGTCCTGTGTCAGTCTCTATGCTGACAGCTCAGAGCCTGGAGCCTGTTTCATATACTATATCTCCCTCTCTCTCTGCCCCACCCCTACTCACTCTCTCTCTCTCTCTCTCTTTCTCTTAAAAATAAACATTATAAGATTTTAAAAATGAATAAAATAAAATTTAGAAAATAAAAGATATAAATAATTAAGGAATTATGAGCATGACTTTACTAACAATTTATTAGGACCTCAATTATAAAGAAGTAAATAGTTTATATAAACATGTTAAATTTATATTCTTTAAAAATGTTTTTTAAGTTTATTTATTTATTTTGAGAGACAGAAAGAGTGAGCAGGGGAATGGCAGAGGGAGAGAGGGAGAGAAAGAATCACAAGCAGGCTCCATGCTGTCAGTGCCGAATTTAAACCCCATGAAGTGTAAGATCTTGGCCTAAGACAAAACCAAGTCAGACTGAGCCACCCAGACACATGTATTTTTATATTCTATATTGTTTTTAATATATATGATTATATATACACACTTATTTATATGTGTATATATAAACATTTTTATATTTATGGTTACTTAATTCTTATTAATATCCAAAGAATATAAATACATATTTTTAAAATATTTTATAAACTAATGAAATAATAAATTCCACATCTAATCAAAGTTATTTTTTTTCTCTTCAAAACATACATGTTAAAATCCTTTATGATGAAGGATAAAATTTTTCTTGCTTGCTTTCTTGCTTTCTTGCTTGCTTTCAGAGAAATAGAGTGAGCCTATGGGTGGGGGCGATGGGCAGAGGGAGAAAAAAAGAGTCCTCAGCAGTCTCTTCTCTCAGTGCAAAGCCTTACACGGGGCTGTATCCCACTACCCTGTGATTATCACCTGAGTTAAGGTCAAGTCGGATGCTCAACCGACTGAGCCACACAGGCTTCCAAGTAAAGATAAGTTTTCAGAGTGAAATAAGAACTCAACAGAAATACGTACCTAACCTGTGCCTGATGGAAAAGGGATTTATATTTTGCAAATTGATTTTTGCATTTGGAATCTCATGACAGGTATACCTAACCAGTCAACTCTTTCGATGTTAATCTAGTCACTAAAGTATAATTCAAACATGCATTTAAACTGTGGATTCAAAACGACTGGAAAATGCATAAAAAATTATCACTTATATTGAACACATTATCCCATCTTAATTTCTTCAGTCATAATATTACACAAAAAACTATTGGGGGTAAGAATACAAACAAAAAAAAAATGAGTACTTCAGACTTAATCGATAATTTTTCTGAGGACATTCTACTAGGCAAAAGTAAGGATCTTGTTATAGTTGCCTGCTTGACAAACTAATTTTAACATTTAATATGAAATATTGACAGGACTCAAAATTGAAACTGACAATTCCTGAGAAACTTATTATCATAGCAGTTCTTATAATTATATAAAAATCTTGTGCAAATAGCTTAGTATTGCTATTGATGCTGCATTCCTGTGAACCTTATCCACTATTGTTTATACAGTTCTATTGTTATTCAAGTTATGCTCAAGTTCTTTAGAGTTTGGCCATTTGTGCTTTAGTAGACACAGAGAATTAGGTCAGTGGGTTTAGGAGTGATTCATTTTATTCTTTCCCTGAAATACTTTGGCTCTAGAAAGTTTTTCCCAGTGGTCTTTGTGAAGTCATATGTCATTTTCAAGTTTATTAACAGTTTGTTAATGTTTACTATGATAAACAGTTCATAACTGACAGCATACTCAAACTAATAGATATCATGTATCTATTCATTGATCTCATTTTCCTACACTTTTACTATTTCTTAAGCTTTGTTCCCATAACACACATTCCCTGTTTATTTTCTTAATCATTGTTTTCTATCATCAAACTGTTTTATTTCTGCTTCATTGGGGTTTATGAATATTCAGTAGTTTCTGGTAGGTATACCCAGAACAAAGCTGGATACTTGCTAACTGTTAGTGGTTTCTTTGATTCAGATAGTTAATTATGTCCCTTTCTGCCATAGGCATAAAATTTAAAAGATTAACTAATATATTTAAAAAGTATTTAGTGGTCATGTTATGTGTACCAGCTATTGTGGGGATATAAGCAAAAAATGTGTTGTTTGCTTTGAATTCAAAAAGTGGAAGATAAATTTTAACATGCACATTTGAGATTATCAGATTGTGTGTGTATGGTTTGCCGTTGTGATCGAATAGATAATGACTAGTAGACTAATGTCTGAAATCTACATACTCAATAGTTTAATTCATTAGTTAATTAGTCTCATCTCTTTTCTATAGATGTTATGTCAAATTTTAAAAATTCATACTTTGGTATTGAGTATCAATAATTTTTCTTTAAATTTACTTAAAATTAAACTTTCTCAAATGTGTCTTTTAAAAACAAAAGCTTTAGTTGTAAAATTTCTATTAACAGTAGTCTCTGTTCTCATGTAAAAAGATGTTATAGTTGATGTAAGAGAAGTAGTGTTTTGGGACTGTAAAAAATAAAATAAGTAAGTCTCCTGAATCATTATGTTCAATCATAGGCAAAGCAATTACTTCTTGCCACATGAATAGCAGTTTATTATCATAGCTAATAGCAGTTTATACCTAATAGCTACTATATTCTTCATAGGTGGAAGAAAAGTCACTATGGCTATCTATTGCAAAATTTAAAAACTAACAAACATATCCTTGCCAGTTTATTGCTGACCAGTAGTTTTAATTTATTAGAACTGCTAATGAGCTTTTTTACTAAAAAAGGAGGGGGAAATTATTGAAAAATAATGAAGTTTTGACAAGATACATACAGAAATACTTTTGTTTTTCTCAAAAATATCTTCATAGAATCACACAGCTTCCTTAGAGTTGGTGAAGATTAAATAGTAATGACTTCCATTTACAAAGAAGTAGTTTTTGGAGCACATTAATACGTAGAGTTGTCTATCTATCGTTCTTCCCACACCTCCTCCTTGGCCTGGACTCTCCACTCCCAATTCAGGGGGAAAAAAGAAATTTCTCCCTTGGTTGATACATTAAATGTTTATCATATTGACAACAGGATGAAATAGTTTTATGTTTTTTCATTCGTAAGTGGACAAGAGAAGAAAACTTGCCAGTATTTTTCTTCAGTTACTTGCTGAGTGGAAAATAGGTAAAGAGTACTGATATATTTTATTTCTTACATTTATGTACAAATATAAAGTAGATAGAAATATATACATATGCATAAACATCATGTGTGCGTCAGTTCAAAATAATTTGTTTCAAATATTTAGCTTAAAGTGTTTCAATAGAGAAAAGCATAAGTAAGAAAACAAGTCAAGGACCTAGGTTTAGCTCTGAGCCAGGAGAGTAGTTTCTCTTAGTTTATTAGTCAGGAACTGCTCTTCAGATCCCACTGAGTTCTCAACATAAATAATAAGAACTCTTATTTTAATACCCAAATTCAAGGAGTATATGTTTAATGTTGGTTGTCATTAATGAATAATCTTACAATAATTGACTAAAATGCTAAGAAAAATAATATATAATATTGTTCTGAATTAATTATTTCTTGTTCTCAATAGGTATTGATGCTCATTTTGTAGTCTCATTAGTCTTTTCTCACCTGAAAATAGTGAGAAATAGTACTTCTCACCTAAGCCTCTAGGCTGCCATCAAATGCAGCCCAACATAGAATTTGTCTTGCTTTGCATGAAGCCTAGTGATAATCAGTAAAACATAAGAAGGGAATACAGATAATGAAACTTGAGCTAGGCATCGTGTTGAACTTCTGACACACCTAGAGAACATTTTTCTTTGATTTACTTTAAAAACAGAGTAGGATAGGGGAGCCTGGGTGGCTTAGCGGGTTAAGTGTCCGACTTTCGCTTAGGTCATGATCTCGCAGTTCGTGGGTTTGAGCCCCGCGTCAGGCTCTGTGCTGACTGCCAGCTCAGAGCCTGGAGCCTATTTCAGAGTCTGTATCTCCCTCTCTCTCTCTGACCTTCCCCTGCTCACGCTGTCTCTGTCTCTCTCCTAGAAATAAATAAAAAAATAAAAATAAAACGAAAATAAAACCAGAGTAGGATAAACACATACATTCTGTGAGCAAACGTTTTTCTCATTGGTGACAGCAAAGTTATTTAATTAATGAAGACATTTCAATTTTGATAGAAATATAATACACAGGCACCTCCTAAATTGCAGAAACCCTAGAGAACTTCAGAGACTCAGACAGACATAGACTTTTATAAAATAATTGTCTTAAATATATCTATTATTGGAAAGATTTTGTCCAGGGTTTTGCTTTTTAAATCATCCAGCACAAGTGAATTGAGGTTATAAGCCTGAAATGCTTTCTTGAAGAACTTTTAAACATTATTTCTATGAAATTAATTTCTCAGAATGAAAGGTAGAATATTTGGGCATGAATGAAATTCATGAATGTTTAGATTCCTTTCCTTGGGGTCAGACCTTTATTGAACAATTTTATAATTTTTATCAATTGACTGATATTATGATACCTCAGAGATACTTTTATTCAAGAATAATAAGTAAAGTGGTATATATATGTACTAAAATTATAATAAAGTTGTTATAAATCTTATGGAAATATATGCTATTATATAATAGGTTAAGTGTTGCAAGGACATAACCTAATATTATATCACAAAAATTCATTTAACAAATTTATCAAACAACTGTATTCAGTAGTTCTTAGCACCTGTCTTCTGAACCTTCTCATTATTGAGGAAGAAGGTATATAATTGTTCAAATAGCAGTGTATTTTTCTTTTCTCTTAGCAATGGTATACCCATTCCATATTTCATCAGTCGTGGTGCCAACCAATGTCATATCTATTGACATTGTAAGATGATAGGCAGAAACTCTATCTTTCAATCCAGGAAGAGGTATAGAAAATGTTTCAAAAATAATTGATGTGATAGCAAATAGCAAACTATAATAAAGTGTATATATTTTGATAGAAGAAATGCAAATTATGTGACACTCCAACAGGGATACGGAATTCCAAGAAGATTGTATACCCACATTTATGCTGAATTCTTGTATAGTTATGAGATCATTATGAATATTTAATTAGTATTATAAAAGTTTGGTTTTAGTTGATCTTTTACCAAAATTCCTCTTAATGGGTTTTGGCTACACCGTACAGTGAAAATTTAAAATCCTCACTTTTTTTTCTTGATTTTACAAGACATCAAAATTTTAGTTAGAGGTCATTAAATTTAGGAAAAGCTGTTATAAAGAATGGATAAATTAACTATGCTCATTGCTCTTGAAAGCAAAACTGTAATCACGAACCCTAAACTCCATCGTCAATGTAATACTTTCTACAGAGGCTCAGTGAATACTGGCTAAATGTCAGTTAGAGAGTGTTCTCACTAAGCATGGGGCTGAATAGGTCCACACTGGTCCATTTTTATTAGGAGTCATTTTCAAGCCCACCAGGGTCTCATAATTTCTATAGTGTGTATCAAATAAACATGCACACACTTCTGAGCATAAAGATGTGAAGTCAATATTATTAGGTGCTTCTATTTTTAAGGATTGTATTGGGCCACTGGCTAATGAACCAAGACATTCCTGCGTTATATTGGGTGCTCAACTGAATACATTTTTTTTTTTTCAAATGAGAAAATATTGCTTATGACAACAGACCCTCTCTTTCTTGTTGTTATAGTACTTCTGATGCTGCTGGAGTTTGTCACTTTAAGGTGTTTGTTTGTTTGTTTTATTGTTTTGATCAATTACATACAGGAAGAGGCTTGTGGCAACCTGTTCCACTATAATCATCATGCTAGTCCCTGAGGCTCTGTTCGGATTTTACCCTTTATGAACCACTCACAAGCAAAGGGCCTTCAGATTCATCTGTCTAGGGTGTGCCACAGGCAGTTTTATTCAGGACATGATGTAAAGTAAGCATGTTTGTTTTTTAAAAAGCAAGACAACAATATCAACAAAATAAGGAAGTGTAAGGTAAGAACAAAAGAGAGAATTCATAATAAAGAAGCCCTAGTCACAAAGTAGTGAAGACTGGATGATGGAAAAGAGGTGTTTGTTGAAAAAATGAAAAAATATGTATTCTTGTTAATATATAAGTAATACTAAACTTACTTAGTCAGCAACTTCCCAGCAACATACCCATTAACACATGCCTGAATCATTCTTATTTCCACTCCCTTACTTGGTGGAAATACTCAGAAAAATAGAAACACTTAGGTTAAGTTTCTCTTGATCAATATGTTCTGGCTGTGTTCAAAATGATTTATGTGATGCCACTATCTCAAGGGTTTTAACTAAATGTTTTCCTTAATGATTAATTCTTAAATAACATACATTAGTAAACTATTAGGTTTATAAACCTGTACACTACCTAAAAATATTTCTTAAAATATTATTTTTGTTGACCTTTTCCAAGACATAACGAACAGAGACTGTGCCACCAACTATTTTAATTTCAGACAGTTTTTTTCTGAAAATCCTGTCAGAATATATTTCTTCCCATCTTAGTGGTGTCCAGATGAAAAGTTATGTGAATTACCATCATTTATTGTATGCTTATTGTGTGTTGAATATAGAATAGAGAGAAGAGTTGGCATGAAAGGGATTATAATAAATATACAGACCCTGAGTTCAAAGAACTTGTGATCTGTTTGGAATTGTTGCATGCATACGCAAAATCACTAAAATTTAAATATCTTGGTGAGAAAATAAAAATAGCATTGTTTGTCTCAGAAAAATCAAGTTCAAGATTTTGCCTTTAGTTATAAAACAACTAAGGCTCTTTGTATCAACTTCATTTCTTATCAGGAGGTTATTTTTTTTTTAATTATTAGAGTAGAATTCCAGCACAACAAATGAATAAACAACTTGTACAAAATATTTAATATTTCCTTCCAAATTAAGAGACAATAAACTTTATAAATATTTGCACAAATGTTAGAAATAATGCATATGGATAAAAAATAATTTTATTCCTTATGGAAAGCCTATATGTCTGACATTTAACCTGGGAGAAATAACCACTGTTAACTGACACAATGTCAGTGCACAGCCCCTTCAACATAGGAAGATATGAAAGAAAATATTTGTCATGTTTACCATGCCACTGCAAGCTACCTGATAAATTGTCTTGCCTACAGATGTTACCATTCTTACCTCTTGGCTTAAAAGTGCACATGGAATATATGTTATGTTTCAAGTAGTGTGGAAGTTGTTTATGTAGGAATAAGCCTCTATAATTATAAAAAGAGCCTATAAAATACTTATTTTGAACAAGTTACTTTAAAATTATCCTCACTTAAAATTTAAAATTTAACTCATTTACCAAACACTTAAGTATCAACTGCAGACCTGGGCTAAATATTGAAGATTTAAGTATACATAATGTACATATAAGTGTACATATATTATAAAGCTATCCCCTTCAAGGAAGCAGTCAGTTGGAAGATACAAGTGTGAGGAAATAATTAGAAAAAATTAAACTTTCAAACATTTATAAATAGTGTATTATGGGAGCACCTAAACCCAGCTTTTTGACACACATATATATATATGACATATATATAAAGAGTACTATTTAAAGATCAAGATGCTAGTCTTAAGAACCGTTTCTTCCAATTATTAGATGGAACCTTGAAAGTGAAAGACATTGCCACTCACAGAGACAGACTGTGGCACAATATTGATACGCCAAGCCTGGGCACTGGTGGGAGGCAGACATTGATTCAAGTCCTCCTGTAAATCCATTCTGCCCATAGCTCTAAGATTGTCTCTACCACATAGGCCCTTCATCATACTCACAGTGGTTTGTCAGAAGTGACCTGACTAGCCAATGCATAGGTTGGTAAAGACTGATTTAGTGCTGTGTCACAAGTTCCTTGCCTAGCAAGGACATGAAATCTTCAGTGGGAAGAAAGAGATCAATCCAAGTTTCTTACAGGATGTCAACACAAAACTGGAGAGAAGGTGAGCAGCTTTTTGTTGTACTTATTTTGCTTTGATTTGTGAGACAAGGTGGGGAATGGAAACAGAGAGAGAAATCTTCATAAAGATGAAGCTCTGTAGTAGAAACCCATAAATTACTATTTGGTGCTGTTACTATAGTTTATTGTAAATATTCTTCTTACTGTTATTACATTTAACAGGAAGGTATATACCTAAAATAATAACCTATTTGATGGAGGTGTTTTGGGTCATGAATAAGTTTCCAGTTTCAATCTTCATAAGAATCAGTGTATTCTTGTTCTTCTTTTTCCCAGTAGGTTTGTGTTCAGTACGCAGTAAAGTTTAGTCTTGGGAGAGAAATTCTTGTTTTCCATTTTTCAATATGTATCAGTAAAATAAACTCCCCTCTAAATCTTTATTAGTTGAGCAACCACAATACCTAATGAACATAAGACCTTGTTGGAAGGAATGAGAATTAGAAATGGTTATTCAAAGAGTATAGAAGATATACATAAATTGTTAAAAAGTGCTATTTTAGTCTATGAATTTCTAGAAGTTCTAGGAACTTTGTCTTTAATTCTTACCTGGAACTCCAATTTTTGTCATTTCATGTTAATTAATATATATTCTTACAATCTCTAACAAAACTAAAAATTTCGTAAGTGGGATAATGACTTGATCATCTTCCTGTGTTAATGACATTCAAGGTGAAATAGGGCTTTTTTGGTAAGCTACTGAAGTCAGTGCTTATTTGGATAATATAAAGAAAAATTTATATGTGCTTCTCATTCCAGATATAACCAAGGTAAAATTTTTCAAGGTTTTTAAAATTGAAAGAGTAAGCACAAAAAAGTTTTTGTCAAGCATACATCATACATATAACATCAAGGTGATTTTACATAATATTAATTTAAGATGCTTCTATGGAAAATGTATAATAGCTCAGAATGGTTGTAGGTATATACATACATATATATATAGATATAGATATAGATATAGATATATATACACACACACATATACATATACATATATGTATATATATATAACCTACTGGTTTTCCAATGGTCAAATAACAAAAATAAAATTCAAGCAATAAGTATAGAAACTCCAATGGCAGGTGCTGATTTACTGATTCTCTATCACTTAGCATATTTCTGTGCTTGAGATTCATAGTTTTAAAATGTGTTTTCGTGTTTAAACATAACCCTGAAGTAATGATTTTCTTTTCTTTTTTTTTAATGTTTCTTCCCCTCAAAAAAATTCTTATTCTCTAAACCAGTTTCATTGATTTGTTTGAGGAAAAATGAGTTTTCTGGTTTTAGGGCAAGCAGAAGACTCATTTGTTAAATTAGGCATTTGCCTAATGGATAAAGGAAGATCAGTGAGATTAAGGTCATGGATCTTCTCTTGTTGTCAGATAATGTGTTAAATAAAATCAAAAGGATGATAAACAAGGGTAATTGCAGAGAACAGATTCCTTTAGGGTTCAGTTCAGATCTTCTAAAGAGAGAATTTTCAGGACGGACACTCAAAATTGACTTTAAAGTAGATAAGAGGGGCAAATAAGAGAATCATTTTCAGAGAATTAAAATTTCCTATTCATTATTTTTAAGAAGATGATAAAAATTATTTATGTTAAAATTCTGATCAATGAATACATTTACAAGTGATTTGTGAATACATTTTTAAATTATCTGAGGCAAAACCCACTTTTTGACAGTAATATCAGTCTTCTTAAAAAAAATTTTTTGACATTTATTCATTTTTAACAGACAGAGACAGAACACGAACAGGGGAGGAACAGAGAGAGAGGGAGACACAGAATCTGAAGCAGCTCTGGACTCAGATATCCGCACAGAGCCTGACACAGGGCTCCAACTCACAAACCATGAGATCATGACCTGAGCTGAAGTCGGACACTTAACCGAGTGAGCCACCCAGGCCCCTGTAATATCAGTATTATTAAAACAAATCAAAGGTCATATTAAAATAAACAAAGCTCACACTAACAGATAACAATTAATTTAGAAAGGTAAAATAAGATTAAATTATATAAACCAAATGGAGAATAAATTTGCATTATTTGTCTTTAAAAACAAGTGGTATGAGCATAAAGAATAAATCCTTAAAATTCTTCCATAGGTAAGAAACAGAAAAGGCAAGCATTTGAAGAACAAATACAAATGTAATGATGAATAACAGTACCAAAAAATTCCTCAACAATGTTATTTATTTATAGAAATAAATAAATAATGTTTATTATTTATAAATAATAATTATATAAATAAAATTTGTCATTCTATAACTAAAACAATGTTCTATACATAGAAAATTGGATCATTTTGATAGTAACACTACATCAGAAAATACAATATTATCTGGGGGGGAGAAACAGTCATTTTACTAAAAAACTTTAGGGTCAAAATATAAAATTAAAATCATAAATGATAAATCAAAATAAACTAAGGCTACAAAAGAACCAATGGGTGTCAGAAATTTATGCCTACTTTTATATTTCAATATGGCATGGGGAAATAATTTATCAGTGTATACAGACATTAATTTATTAATTGAAGGGCATTGTATTAAAATTGAACGGAAATTTTATAAAATTTCTGATAAAGGTATGCATCTGAGATTTATCACATTTTTTTCTGTTTATAATGGTTAGAAAGAAAGCTAAATCATATCAGAACTTAAGCCTATACTTCTGAGAGAAAGAAGGTTTCAGAGAGCATTTGTTATTTACCTATTTTTTTTTCAAAATGATAAGACTCTACCATACCAGGATAGTGACAGGTGGTGCCAGTATTAAGTTATAGAAATATTTATATTCTACAAAATTGTATTGATTCATAAACCAGAATTTTGAAACTAGAGCTGATTTAATAATTTCTACCATCACGTTTTTTTTTTTAAGTTTCTTGTACTGACTAAATGTAATTTGATGAAACAAAACATAATTTGAGGGGGATTTCTGAACAGAAAAAATGAACAAGTTATAGTTTTAAAGGTCTGACTGTAAAACCAGTAAATACATCTTGTCAATGAATTGTGCCATTTTAATTTAAGCCATTAAGCTGAAATCAAAGGCAGGGTTAGCACAAATATACACTTAGAACAGTTAATAGAGGCTAAGAAGTTTGATCATTTTGTTTGAAATTCAAGGCTTGTATACTGTTTTACTTGACTTTTAATTTATACTCTATCGCTAGCTATACAGTTGTTTTTTGTATACACTAATTTATTTTTTTCTTTCCCACATTGACATAAAATATTTTGTATTTTTTTTTACAATTAACAGGACACAAGAGCTATATTGAATAATATATACTCAATGAACCAGTATTATCTTCTTAAGTTTTGTTTTAATGTTTATTATTTTTGAGAGAGAGAGAAAGAGAGTGAGAGAGAGCAAGCAGAGAAGGGGCAGAGAGGGAGGCACAGAATCCAAAGCAGACTCCAGACTGAGCTGCCAGCACAGAGCCGGACATGGAGCCCAAACTCACAGACTGAGAGATCATGACCTGAGACAAAGTAGGCCGAGTAACTGACTGAGCCACCTAGGTGCACTTTGAATCAGGATTATTTTAATGAGGTT
This sequence comes from Proteles cristata cristata, assembly GCA_017311185.1. NCBI lineage: Eukaryota > Metazoa > Chordata > Mammalia > Carnivora > Hyaenidae > Proteles > Proteles cristata. The sequence continues at coordinate 140,445 of JAESUZ010004022.1, read as the reverse complement.
TAGTACTATTATACTGTTATTGTGCTATTATTTCTTTCGTAAGATTAAGTAATTCATTAGTAAAACCTTACACCCGAATGAGAAAGCCTTGTTATCAAAAACCCAAAAACTGAATACAAAGAGTTACAGGGAATTTTAAAGTTCCTACAACATGTAAATTTCTATGAAAAGATAGGCAGGCTCAGGATGTTAGAGTAAGTGTTTTAGGAAGCACGAGAACTCAAAAACCAGATGATGCCATGATTTATATTAGATGATTTATATATAGTGGAAATGGTTGTAATTAATTTATTCATTTAGCACTTACAATGTTCAAAGCTATTTGCTCAAAGAATAATTTGTACCCTATCACTGACATGTGCAATTCTTGATTTATAGCATATGATGAACTCAATTTATAACCAAATAACCTAATTCATCAGGTAAACTTAAGATCAAATATGAGATCAATGTATAGATAGTTTGTAAAACTAATTACTAAATAACATTTACTGTAAGAACAAGAATTATGTGCTAATTTTTGCCCCCAGTTTCAAGCAGAAATATCTATTTTGGGAGCTATGAAATTTCATTCAGTTAGATAATTACTGAATATCTAACTGTAAAACAAGCCTGGGTGGGGCATATAAATACAATATGATAAAAGTAGTATACAAAATATAAAAGTAATTTAGTCCTGGGTAATGAGTAATAACTTATCGAACAAATAATATTTGAATAGTATCTTTAAGAAAATATAATTTAACAAATGAAGAAAAGAAACATTCTTGGAAACCATAATTTACAGTTGGTAACCACAGATGGTAGTTACAAAACATGTAAGAAGAGTTACATATTTTTGCTAAAGTTCTTCAAGAATCCAAGAATATTCAGATGCAATTTTAAAAATCGATTGTGGGGAGAAAAAAGCACAGCCTCACATAGTGCGATGACATTACAGATTCTAAACTATTAAACAAAAAATTCTTCACAGCTGTTAAAATAAAAATATAACTTAATTGTTGTGCTATCCTCACTTAAGGGAATTCTTTACAAATTTTTTACAAAGAAGTGGAATTCTTTAGATTTTTTAAATATAGAGTTTAATTTCTTTCTTTATCACAATAATTTAAAATAACCACTAATATTTAAATTTAAGTTGTTTTGTGGATTGAATAAAAAGGTATATGTAAAATTTTATTGTCTTTCTCTCTATATATCTTACAATATTAAAATTCATAGCTAAATCCTAAGAGCAAGTTTCTTAATTTTCCTACAGAAACAAGTTCCTTTATCAGTTAATTTAGCTTTTAATAGATGCTGACATTTTTAAAATGCATATCTTCTCCGTATTTAGAGTACATGATTCTGCCTAAATAATGACATATTTTCTATACAAGGCATTTGATATCTTAAACTCAAGTTTCAGTGAATTAAAAAGGTTAAACATCTAGGCACACATGAATATTATTTATATTTACAAAAATACATTTGAAATTCTGTAAACACATTTAGAGCGTATCATCTGCCTTCTATTTTATAATAGTTATAAAATTACTCATTTTTAAATAAAATGTTTAATATAAAAATTATATACAATATAACATTTCATTACTTAATGTTTATAAGTCAGATGATGAATTAGAAAAGAAAAACATAAAATAGAGAAACCATTTCTGTATGGTTTCCCCAAATTACCATTATAATGTGGTTTCTTTTTCCCTAAGCTTTTTTTTTGTTTGTTTGTTCTACTTGCATCCTGAATGGCTTTGGGTTCCTGAAGTTCTTTAGCAACCATAGTCCATCCTGGTGACAGCTTTTATCTCATATTGATCATCAGATAATCTTGGCTTTGACAACACATTAGCCTTTAGTAATGTTTACCCAACCATTTTTATAAATATTTTTTTAAAACGTGAAATACATATATTCTGGACTTGAGAGGGGTAGTGAACATTTTTCTCATAATTTCATTCTCTTGAGAATCCAAGCCCATTACGTTAAAACTGTTCACATCCAAATATAATTTTGTTCACTCTCTGTAAGGTTTTCTTTTTTCCTTTAAGTGGATGAATTAAAGTACTAAACTATCCCAGGTTTTAGACCTCTATATTACTATAATAAAGTGATCAGAAATCCCACTCTCTTGTCAATTTTCATCATAGCTAAAATAAGAGCTTCCAAAATTACAATTACTCATCCTTTTAGTCTCTAAATTAGAGGAGCTTTCTCTCCTAGACCTATCAACTAATTTCTTGTCCACTTATTTCCTCTGGCAGCTAAATTGGTCTTACATTCAAAAGTGTTGCATTATAGGAAAAAGGCTAAATAGTAATAATTTCCTAGTGCATTAAAAAGATAAAAATGTCAAGAATTCTATATAAATCAAATTTCCAAATAGTGAACAAGTGAAATAAATTATCCAAAAACTTCTTGATTTTATTACAATTTAATTCCCATCTAGCAAAATATGGTTTGTGGTTAACTTTCATTCATCATGAAACAAAACAAAAAATAGAATTCTATTTCTTTTGTGGTTTTAAGAGATCATGAAGCCTCCATTTTTAAAGTAAATTCTTAAAAAAATGGAGGGACTTGAAAAGTTACTCATTGTTGAATACAAAGGGTTAGTATGGGATCTTGGGCAAGATGGCAGAGAAGTAGGGACCTCCGTGCATTTAGCTTGCACCCATCTGTCAAACAGAGAAGGCCTGAAGTCATAGGACACTGAGCCACAGGAGTGTGGAAAGAGAAAGAGACCGAGTGCACTGGGAAGGAAACCTCATAAGTGCGTGAGTGCGAACTGGGGAAGATAAAAGCGGGCGGGACCAAAGACACGGAGGGAGGGGAGGGAGCCCGGCTTGTGTGCAGCTGTGGTGAGTGTGCGGCTGCAGTGAGTGATGGGCCGCTGCGAGCCATGGTGAGCCCCTGCAAGTGGAGGGGAAAGGAAAGAGAAGCTGAGACTGCTCATAGAACCGTCCCTGGAGAAGAGAAAAACCTCGGCTTGGAAAGAGTGCTTTTTAGTTCTGGCTGGGGTGCTGACTTTGAACTAGGTGCCCCCAGTCCTAGAGGGCGCCAGGAAAAACTGCTCTGCTGCTGCGCTCCCAGCAACATCACCCGGCATCGGGGTGGATGCTTTGGGCCTGAGGCTGTGTTCCCTGGGATTGACCCCGAGGAACGTGGAGGTGGCAGGCCAAAGCTGAGTTTCCCGGATGGGCCCCGCCTGCACCGTATCCCAAGCATTGGATCCCGGGTTGTACTGCCACTTGACACCAGTGGATCTGAGGCTGCGACACTCCCACCCCCACACACACTCGACCCCCAGCAGCAGGGAGGCAGGGATCTGCAGGACTGTGTTTCGGGCGGTATAAACAAAGCGCCCGGACTGGGACCTGGAAACCAGGCATGGCGTGGGGCATAGAACTCAGGCCCACCTTCGTTACATCCTCAGTACAGGGAGATGGACCCAAACGAGGGATTTGCAACACTTGGTTTAGAAGGGACTGGGGCGACACCATTTTTCTCCCCACAACCACCAAGGCGGGGCCTCAGGGAGTGGCCAGCAGGACACAGTGGAGGCCAGACCTGTCTACACCAAACCACGCCCATCCCCTCCAGAGACCTGTTTTTTTGTTTTGTTTTGTTTTTATACCTGAGCCTGGGGCAGGACCAACATGGATGCACTGCCATGATTAATCCTAGATAATTCTTTCTATTCAGATGTAATCTCCATTTTCTCATTCATAACCCTCCACTCTGCTGATCAGGGCACTCTGGTCACTGGTTGGTTTAAACAGTCACATTTAATCCATTTTCTAGATGTACACTCTACGCTTCCACTGCTACCTTTTTCTCTCTCTCTCTGGAGTAATCAGACTATCTGGTTTCTCTGAGTACATCTTCATCCCTTTTTCATCACATCTAAACATATTCTACAATTTCTCCCTCTGATTCAAGCCTCTTAGTCTCTCTGCCTGGTCATTTCATTTCCAATTATGCTTTCTCCCTACCCTGTAATTTCTCTCTTTGTATATCCTTTTCCATCAGCACTGCATACACCTGACTCTTCATTTCTACCTTGGAATTCTGGTTTATGCCTTTAGATTGTCCTTTCTCTTTTTTCTTTTTTTTTCTTCTTTTTCCAATTTTTAATTAATTTTAATTTGTATTCCTTTTCTTTCTCCTTCCTCTTTTTTGTATTGTTTTGTTTTTTGTCCCTGCCTTTTTTCTTTTTCTTTTTTTCCATTGCAGATTGCATGTTTATTGGATTTGCATGTGCATTTGTGTACCTTTGTTCCCTGTGTGGCTGTCTACCTGTTTTCTTTTCCAGGGCTACCTCAAGAAACAAGCCAAAGTACACATGGTGGAGAGTCCCAAATATCATTATGAGTAGGAAAACAAAATAACCAAAGTCTCAACAAGAGAAACCAAGAGATACCATTCAAAGAACACTTCCTGAATGGATAATCCCTGGACAGTCAAAGAGCCTTCTTTAATACAGCAGCACCCACAGGGGCAGAATGCATAACAAGCTTTTAAAATTAACAAGAGATAGAAAGCTAACCAAAATTATGAAACAGAGGAACTCTCCTCCAAAGAAATTCCGGGAAGAAATAACAGCTAAAGAACTGCTCAAAACAGATATAGGCAACATAACTGAACAAGAAGTTAGAACAATAGTCATAAAATTAATAGTTAGGCTTGAAAAAGGCATGGAAGACATCAGAGAAACGATTGCTACAAAACCTATGGAGCTTAAAAATAGTTGTGATGAATTAAAAAATATTATCCAAGAGATACATAATAAAATGGAGGCGTCCAATGCACGAATTAAGAGGCAGAAAGGAGAAAAGGTGATTTAAAAATTTTTTTAATGTTTTTTATTTATTTCTAGGAGAGAGAGAGACAGCATGAGCAGGGGAGGGTCAGAAAGAGAGGGAGTCACAGACTGAAACAGGCTCCAGGCTCTGAGCTGGCAGTCAGCACAGAGCCCGACGTGGGGCTCGAACCCATGAACCGCGAGGTCATGACCCAAACGAAAGTCAGATGCTTAACTGACTAAGCCACCCAGACGCCCCAGAGAAAAGGTGATTTAGAAGACACAATTATAGAAAAAGAGGAAGCTGAGAAAAAGAGAGATAAACATCCAGGAACATGAAAGGAGAGTTCGAGAGCTTAGCGATACAATCATACAGAATAATATCCGTTTCCTAGGAATTCCAGAAGAGTAAGATTAGAGAGAAAGGTGTGAAGGAGTCCTTGAACAAATTATAGCAGAGAACTTCCCCAACCTGGGTAGGGAAGTAGACATTGAAATTTCAAGAGGCACAGAGAACACGCTCAGACATAACTTGAATCGATCTTCTACACTACATAGCATAGTGAAACTGGCAAAAGATAAGGACAAAGAGAGAATTCTGAAAGCAGCTATGGATAAAAGGATCCTAACATACAAAGGGAAACCTATCAGATTGGTTACAGACCTATCTACTGAAATTTGGAAAGCTAGAGAGGAATGGCAAGAAATCTTCAATGTGATGAACAGAAAATATATGCAGCCAAGAATCCTTCAGATTGAAAGTAAGGGGACGGAGAAATATTTATCATGCTACTGAAACTCAAAAGGAAGCTGTGGTAGCTATACTTATATCAAACAAACTGGACTTCAAATTAAAGACAGTAACAAGGGATGAAGAAGGGCAATATATAATAATTACGGGGTCTATCTATCAGGAGTAACTAACAATTATAAACTTCTATGCAAGGAATATGGGAGCACCCAAAACATATAAAACAATTAATCACAAACAGAAAGAATCTTATGGGTAAGAATGTGCTAATAGCAGCGGACTTTAATACTCCAAATACAGCAATGGATACATCAACTAGACAGAAAATCATTAAAGAAACAATGGACTTGAATTACACATTGGACCAGATGGGTTTGACAGATATACTTAGAACTCTACAGCGGAGGCCATGGAATTCACTTTCTACTCAAGTGTGCATGGCACATTCTCCAAGATAAATCATATACTGGGACATAAAGCAGCTCTCAGCAAATATAAAAGAATTGAGATCATACCATGCACACTGTCAGATCACAATGCTATGAAACTTGAAATCAATCACAGGAAGAAGTCTGGAACACCTCCAAAAACATGGAGGTTAAAGAACACCCTCCTTAAGAATGAATGGGCCAATCAGGCAATTAGAGAAGAAATTTAAAAATATATGGAAAGAAATGAAAATGAAAATAAAACAATCCAAACTCTACGGGATGCGGCAAAGGCAGTCTTAAGAGGAAAGTACATTACACTCCAGGCCTATTTCAAGAAATTAGAAAAAGCCCAAGTGTAAAATCTAATAGCACACCTAAAGGAATTAGAGGGAGAGCAACAAGAGCACCCCAAACCCAGTAGGAGAAGAGAAATAATAAAAATCAGGGCAGAAATAAACAATATAGAAACCAAAGAAGCAGGTGAACAGATCAATAAAACCAAGAGTTGTTTTTTTGAAAAAAATAAACAAAATTGACAAATCTCTAGGCAGGCTTCTCAAAAAGAAAAGAGAGAGCACTCAAATGGATAAAATCATGAATGAAAAAAGACTTATTACAGCCAACCCCTCAGAAATACAAGCAATTATCAAGGAATACAATTAAAAATTATATGGCAACAAACTGGACAACTTAGAGGAAATGGACAAATTCCTAAACACACATTCACTACCAAAGTTCACACGGGAAGAGATAGAATATCTGAACAGACCCATGAGTGAGGTAATCGAATCAATTGTCCAAAATCTCCCAACAAATAAGAGCCCTGGGCCAGATGGCTTCCCTGGGGAATTTTACCAGACATTAAAAACAGAATTAATACCCGTTCTTCTCAAGCTATTCCAAAAAATGCAAATCGAAGGAACACTTCCGGACTCATTTTATGAAGCCAGCATCCCCCAGCAAGAAAAGAAAAAAAAAAAGAACTACAGGCCAATATCCTTGATGAACACAGATGCAAAAATCCTTGTCAAGGTACTTGCAAATCAAGTCCAAGAGCACATAAAAAGAATTATCCACCAAGATCAAGTGGGATTCAGTCCTGGGTTACAGGGATGGTTCAATATTGGCAAATTAATCAGTGTGATACATCACATTAACAAAAGAAAAGATAAAAAACATATGATCCTGTCATTAGATGCAGAAAAAGCATTCGACAAGATACGGCATTCCTTCTTAATAAAGACCTTCGAGAATGTTGGGTTAGAAGGAACTTACCTAAACATAAAGGCTACCTATGAGAAGACCTCATCTAACATCATCTTCAATGGGGAAAAACTGAGAGCTTTCCCTCTGAGATCAGGAACACGACAGGGATGTCCACTCTCACCATGTTGTTTAACATAGTGTTGGAAGTCCTAGCATCAGCCATCAGACAACAAAAGGAAATAAAAGGCATCAGAATTGGCAAATAAGACATCAAACTTTCACTTTTAGCAGACAATATGATACTCTACATAGAAAACCCGACAGACTCCACCAGAAGCCTACTAGAACTAATTCATGAATTCAGCAATGTTGCAGGATACAAAATCAACATACAGAAATCGCTTGCATTTTTATACACCATTAATGAAGCAACAGAAAGAGAAATCAAGAAACTGATCACACTCACAATTGCATAAAAAACCATAAAATAAGTAGGAGTAAACCTAACTCAAGATACAGGACATCTGTATGATGAAAATTATAGAAAACTTATGAAGGAAACTGAAGAAGACACAAAGAAATGGAAAAACATTCCATGCTCATGGATCAGTAGAATAAATATTGTTTAAATGTCGTTACTACCCGAAGCAATCTATACATTCAATGCAATCCCAATCAAAATTGCACCAGCATCCTTCTCAAAACTAGAACAAACTAGCCTAAAATGTGTATGGAACCACAAAAGGCCCAGAATAGACAAAGTAATATTGAAGAAGAAAACCAAAACGGGAGGCATCACCATCCCATACTTTAGCCTCTACTACAAAGCTGTAATCATCCAGAGAGTATGGTATAGGCACAAAAGCAGACACATAGACCAATGGAATAGAATAGAGAACTCATAAGTGGACCCACAAATGTATGGCCAACTAATCTTTGACAAAGAGGGAAAGAGCATCCAATGGAAAAAAGACAGTCTTTTTAATAGATGGTGCTGGGAGAACTGGACAGCAACATGCAGAATTAAACTAGATCATTTTCTCACACTATACACAAAAATAAACTCAAAATGGATAAAGGAAGGTGAGACAGGAAGCCATCAAAACCCTAGAGGAGAAACCAGGAAACAACCTCCTTGATCTCAACTGCAGCCATTTCTTACTTGACACATCCCCAAAGACAAGGGAATCAAGAGCAAAAATGAACTACTGGGACCTCATCAAGATAAAAAGCTTCTGCATAGCAAAGGAAACAATCAAAAAAATTAATAGGCAACTGATGCAATGGGAAAAGATAGTTGTAAATGATAGATAAAGGGCTAGTATCCAAAATCTACAAGGAACTCACCAAACTCCACTTCTGAGAAACACTACAGTGAAGAAATGGGCAGAAGACATGAACAGACACTTCTCCAAAGGGGACATCCAGATGACCAACAGACACATGAAACGATGCTCAGCGTCCATCTTCATCAGGGAAATACAAACCAAAACCACATGGAGATACCACCTCATGCTGGTTAGAGTGGCTAAAATGAGCCAATTAGAGAACTCTAGATGCTGGCGAGGATGTGGAGAATTGGGCACCCTCCTAGACTGTTGGTGGGAATGTAAGCTCATAAAACTCCTCTGGAAAACAGGTTGGAGGTTCCTTAAAATTTAACAATAGAACTCCCCTATGACCCAGCAGTAGCACTGCTAGGAATTTACCCAAGGAATACATGAGTGCTGATGCATAAGGGTACATGGACCTCAATGTTCATAGCAGCACTCTCAACAGTAGCCAAAACCTGGTAGAACCTAAGTGTCCATCAACTGATGAATGGATCAAGAAGATGTGGTATATTTATACAATGGACTACTGTATGGCAATGAAAAAGAATGGAATCTGGCCATATGTAGCAACATGGATGGAACTAGTGGGTATTATGCTGAGTGAAAGAAGTCAGCAGAGTTCCGATACCATATGTTTGCACATGTAGGTGGATTAGGAGGAAGTTTACAGAGGATGAAGCAGGAGAAGAAAGGGGAAAATACTGGGGGAGAGGGAGGGAGGCACACCATGAGAGACTCTTGAATGCTGAGAACAAACTGATGGCCGAGGGGGGATGGGGGGAAAGGGGAAGGGAGGTGATGCGCATGGAGGAGGGCATTTGTTGGGATGAGTACTGGGTGTTATATGTAAACCAACTTGATAATTAACTATTTAAGGAATAAATAAATAAATAAATAAATGCATCTGGTATTCAGGAAAAAAAAAGTTTTGGTATGCATGTTATTTTGTACTTGTTATATGCAACCATTGTCTTAATATATAACTTATAATATATAGTATATAATATAAGTTATGTGTATATGTAATAAATATATAACACATAGATATTCATATTTATATTTATTTATATTAAGTGAATATATTTAATATAATTATATGCAATGCCTATTAATATATATGTATTTCTTACTTGCTATATGCAACCTTTGTGTGTGTATATATATATATATACATATATATATATAACTTATAAATGGCAGATCTGGCTTTCCAATAAATGTCTGTCTGATTCAACAAAAACCCTAAGACCATAAAACCATAATGTAATTCCAGTATGCCATACTGCCATTTAGAAACAAACGGGGATGAATTCGGATAGCTCTTGAGCTGATTTTCTCTCCCTGATAGCTGAGCTGAGAGTTGATTCAGACAATTCAGGCTAACCAAATGGAAGACCAGAATGACACCTGCTGCAAATCTCCAGAGGTTTCTTCTTTTCTAACAAGCACTCCACATCTAGGGGTTTCTATCATGACCTGCTCACAGATATTCTTGTCCCCTGACCTTATAAATACATAGAACATTACTGGATGTGGGAGGGGTGTATCTACCGTATTATTGGCCGTTTATGCCTACCTCAAGCTGTTTAATAGTGAGATTTGAACATGACTTGCCACTGCTACTTCTCTGTAAGTATTTCCCCAACAAGCTTCTCTGCAGCACATGGCACTAGATATATATTTTTTGACTTATTTGATTATCAAAACTTTAGGCACAAAATTTCAACACCACTCAATATTGAAATGTATAATAGCTTTCAATGAGAATCATGAAAACTATTCAAAACAGATTTGCTTGTATACGTGTCATACTAACACTTCATTCTCTCATTTTTTCTCCACATTTTTATGGCAAACTCCCTATCGTGATTCTTCCCATCTTCACAAGTTTTATAGTGTAGTAAACAGACAGATACACACAAATGTAGTAAAATAAGTTAATTACTACAATTATGACAGAAGAAAATGCAAAAGGGTAGCATTATAGAAGGCTCATCTCAACAGGCCTTTTTTGTCAGATGTGACAGTCTTTAAACTGAGATGTGAGGGGTATATAATCATTTTCCAAACAGATCAAAACATACGTACATTGTAGAAAGATGCAAGAGTAAGAACATAAACATGAAGGAACACTAATATTGCAAACAGAAGAATGATCTCCATAAATGTCTATGACTTAATCGCCAGATACTGTAAACTTGTTATGCCAACAGAAAAGGGATTTTGAAGATGTAATTAAGGCTAAAGACCTTAAGAGTCCAATTTAATCACATGAGTCTTTAAAATCGGATAATTTTATCCAGCTAGAACTGGAAGAAAGAGATGCAAGAAGTTAGAGAGAAGGGACAGACAGGGAAGTCAAAGAGATTCAGTGGGTGAGAAGGATTTAATACACTGTTGCAGGCTCTGAGATGTAGTTATCAACATACAAGAACCAGTGACAGCCTCCAGGATCTAAGAACAGCCAGCCAGCAAGAAAATGGAGACCTCCATCCTACAAACACATTGGACTTGATTCTGACTGGCTCAACCCATTACGTCTCTATTTGGGCATAAGATTCTAATTGACAGCGTCAGTTTGAAATCTATGGCTCCATCACATTACAAGGACTTCCAAATGAGGTAGTTGTGTTTCTTCAATGTTCTAGCTTCTTCTTTAATTCTCGCTTCTCTGAATTAGGGAGTTGCAAGTTTTTATTGTATACCTACATTCATAATTTATCATAACTTTCTTCTCAAGAAGTATATATTCAGTATGTCTAACAGGAATTTCATATTGTGTAAGGCTATATTCAGGTTTCTTTTGATAGATATCCTCAGTCTTATTTTTTATATCTCTTTGCTTACTTTTATTTGTGTGTATATGTGTGTGTGTCTGTGTTTGTGTTTTCAAGATGAATGATATTAAACACCTACATACCAAACACTCCTTTCAAATCATACAACTTGAATATGATCTCCTTATCTGAATATACTATGGGACTGTAAAGAATACAGCTAAGTACACGAATGGAAATATACTTGTGATATAAATTAAAATTTGAAAGTCTACAAATTGTATATATGCCATATTTAAACTTAGTATATGCAGATAAAAAACAGAAGTATGTGTTACCGGTGCTACCAGAATAATAAAACAGTTTTTACTTTGTTTCAAACTTTCTGGATATTATTTGCTGATTTTTCTGTAAAAACTAAAGTGTAAACAAGTACATTATATTATTGTTACTGTCTAACAATATTAAGTACTTAGTTACTAAGTAATGTATTAGATACATTACTTAAACTTCGATAATTAAACATGAAAACAATTCATCCAGGTAGACATGACCTACTTTTCATAGATGAGGTCTTTGAGGTCCAAGGATAGTAGATGATATCTGAACTTTACGCAGCTTGCAATGACAGAACCAGTATTCACATTCAGAATTCAGGACTTCATGGTTCCTTGCCATTCATTCCACACAATAGTGCTACTCAAAAAGCTCAAGTTGCTACTTCTCATAAGGACATATCTGCAGAACAACTGAAAGGAATTGGTTTTAAAAAGACACTTGAGACAGTCACATGTTGGGGTGCCCGGGTGGCTCAGTTGGTTAAGCTCTGACTTCGGCTCAGGTCATGATCTCACAGTTCGTGGGTTTGAGCCCCACATCAGGCTCTGAGGTGACAGCCAGCTCAGAGCCTGGAGCCTGCCTCAGATTCTGTATCCCCCTCTCTCTCTGATCCTCCCCTGCTCATGCTGTCTCTCTCTCTCTCTCAGAAATAAATAAAGACATTTAAAAAAATACAGTCACATGTTTTAGCTTGGTTTTTAATGAAAATGTTTCTCGGTGAAATGTAGAATTAGAAATTTGTGTTTGTTTTTAGTGTCAAATAAAACACACTCATAGGGTGCAAAAGATCAACGGGGATGCTTTTCTAATATTGATATTTATGTGAAATTATTGCTTTATTCTCATTGTATCAAGCTGATATTAATCAAATTGACATAATAAAATACATATGTGTTAATAGTTCTTTGTACTTCAAACACTTCAGTAGAATACATTTTTTTCCTAGAAAATAGAAACTAGAGAATGCTTCAAATCAACTGAAAGTTACTGGAAATATGTCAAATAAAGTAATAAAATATGATAATTATTTTAAAAATAAATGAATTATATATTTATAAACAGAGTTGGGAAAAACAGTTTGAACTCATAGCTTGTAGAATATGTTTTTCATCTATTGAGTATTAAAGTAAAACCTAAGTAACTCTATAACACGACCATGTGTATTTGCTTTTGAATTACTATCTGATTAACTTGGTATTTTTTGATGCTAATGAGTTTGCACCAACATTTACCCTACCCGGCCTTAAACAAAACAGAAGACTCCAGGGGATGAAACACAAATTTTGCAAATGTTAAAGGAATAAAGCATCTGCAAGATATTTTACATAAGCATCATAGAATATATCCCAAAAGGCATTGTTTGAAACTACGAAAAGGTTTATTATTCATATCAAAATGAATAGCGTACAGTACATTGGGGAGAGCAAAATATATTGCATTCTAATTCTTCCCATAAGCCTTAGATTTTCATATGAAAAGGAAATATAGCTTTCATAGGTCAGTTGCTTTTTTGGATCACCACATAATATTTCTGTTTAGAACATGATGTATTTTCTTCACAGATCAAAAGGTTAACTGCCTCATGAAAGTTAACATAAGGTTATAAATGAGATAGAAGGTCAGGTAGGTTTTAAAAATACCAGAGCAAAGTCCTTTCATTAAATTATATTTTCTCCTTTCTAAATAGAAGCTGTTCCATCTAGGTACATAAAAGATAATCATCTCTTAATATTGTTGTGAACTTGCCACTGATTAACTATAAATACACTATTTTCATAAAAAATACACAAATTCAATGTAATAATTGTTTATGCTTTATTAAAATGTGGCTCAGGATTTATTATACTCAACTAAAATAAAATAAAAAAGTAATTTTCATTAGTCAAAATTAAACCATTTTGTTTCTTTACACAGAAGTAATGTCAATATAGTATTACTTCTATTTTTAATATTTGTATTAATTTAAAACAATATTACAATATTAATGTGGAATTCAATGTTTATATCCATCCAGTTAAAATATATAGCTCGGGGCGCCTGGGTGGCTTAGTCGGTTAAGCGTCCGACTTTCGCTTGGGTCATGATCTCGCGGTTCGTGGGTTCGAGCCCCGCGTCGGGCTCTGTGCTGACTGCCAGCTCAGAGCCTGGAGCCTGTTTCAGTCTGTGACTCCCTCTCTCTCTGACCCTCCCCTGCTCACGCTGTCCCTCTCTCTCTCCTAGAAATAAATAAAACATTAAAAAAAATTAAAAAAAAATATATAGCTCATAAGAGGTACCATTTAGGGGGTACCTTCTACAATCATGTAAATAGCTATTTTAGTAATAAATGAACTTTAAAATATTTGTAACACAAAAAAATCTAAATGAGTTTGATTCAACTCAATATGCTGGATTCCAAGACCCACACTATTAACCACTATCTCATAAGTAAAGCATTAAATGATATAATTTACATGAAATGTAAAACCAGATTTAAGAGACATTAAGATCTTGAAATTTAAAAGATATTTAACGTTTGAAATAGCCTAATCAGCAGCTCACATTCTGAGCCTTCTGAGTACCTACTTACTACAGTAAATAATCTAAATAACCATCCATACTATAGAAATAGCTACATAAATAATTTAAATGGTATTACAAAACTCTACCAAAGAGTCATTAATTAGCATAAAGGATTATAGATCTAATTTACAGTTGATGAAATGAATGCATTCAATTCATGTAAGTATGGCTGTATTATAAAGATTTTGGCCTACACAGGTACCTGCCATCATCAAAGCAGGACTATTCTCTTGACTCTGGAACTCTGCTCTCCTATCTCTTCCATTCATCAAGGACTCATGTTTTGATCCAACCAAAAGGTTGATGTAGCCCAGGCTTATCTTCATATGCACCTAAGAATTTATGTAGTAGGTTTGCATACCTAAGAGTGGGTATATTTCCTAACTAGGAAAGCACATGTATACTTGCATTTTTCCTCCTTGCAACCCTTACTTGTCCTAAGAAATGTTTGCATTTTATACATTTGGAAGATTTTAATCTGAAATTTACTTCTGTTATACCATCCTCACTACTTGTAAGCAAGGTTGTAAAAGAAAATTCTTTCAATTTCCACCTAATTCTGTTCATTGGGGTCTATTGTTATTTATCAAAAGAACTGTCAGTTGTTAAAAATCCAATTCCATTTATGTCAATTTGCAGTAGAAGTGAGAAAGAGAGAAAGAAAAACAAATCCTGGGGAAGACTGAAGGAATGTCTGCTTAGAAGCAACAGAAAATGTAAGAGTCAACAGAGAAAACACTGAACTAGCAATAGAAGACAAACCTGGACACCTTATTTGGGAACGTCAAAGGGAAAGGAGTTAAAAGTTAGACTTTGATTTTGTGGGTCACACACATACTTCCAATATCTCTATGAGTGAACTTCTCCAATGAGTTAATATTGCTTTGTCTCAACTAGACCTCAAATGTCTGAAGAGCAGGATTATAGTTTACTGATACTTTATCTTTACCAACTAGAAATTACCCAGTAAATAATTGACAATCTCTAAATATTTACTGTCTTAAAAGATGAGTGAATACAGTAGGCAATCTTTTGTGATTTTTGATATATTGGTTGAAAGATATTAGCCAATATTTAGAAAATAAGCTACCAGGAGGGGTACCTGAGTAGCTCAGTCGGTTGAGTGTCTGACTTCAGCTCAGTTCATGATCTTGCAGTTCGTGGGTTCAAGCCCCATGTTGGGTTCTGTGCTGACAGCTCAGAGCCTGGAACCTGTTTCAGATATAGTGTTTCCCTCTCTCTGCCCCTGTCCTGCTCTCGCACATTCTCTCTCTCTTAAAAATAAATAAACATTAAAAAAAAAAAAAAGAAAAGAAGCTACCATGGGGAAAATGTGATACTAAAGAAATGCATGCTATTTGTTTTGTTTTGTTTTTAGATCTGGTAGTGAAAAAATATTAGGGAATTAGCTTACAAATGGTTAAAAGCAGTGATAGAGGGGGAAAAAGATACATTTGAAGAGAAAAAGAAACTTGAAAGGTTTGTCCTTGGAAATGAGGAAAACTCTTCATATTTCTCAAAATGAAGAGGAGAAATAAAAAGATGATTAATCACAGAAATTCTGAGGATGTAGGAACACAATTAAAGGGAAGAAAGTTAGAGATATTCTGTTACTTGATAACTATTTCTCAATAAAGTAGAAGCTATAAAAGGTAGAGCACAGAATATTATCTGAAAAATTGTGGTGGTGAATGTGATCGGCAATGGGAAAAGGGCTACCTTGACTGGCAGGCAGTGTTAAAGTGTTGTTTTCTCAGAAAATATGGGTCCTGAATAACATAAGATGAAGGAAGAATGAAAGGCAAATGTGAACACAGCAAGAGCATTTTTCAATATTAACATTTGCTGCTTTGTTTTAGCAAGGCAGCCTAACATATACCGTGTGGAACAACAAGGTCAAAGCTATTTTCACAATAATGTTAAGGCATCACTCACCTTTTTGACTCTGATTCTTCCATGAGTTTACAGTTCGGCTTTATGGAGGTTACATGGAATGTGATAGTGTAGTAGAATGCAGAAGCAGATAAGATAATCCAGCTCTGTTTTTTTAAACTAGGACCAAAGAAATTTCCAAAAAAATATTAACCCATGCCACTCTCATTGTTTTGTGTTGTTTGCATTTAATTTAAAATATATCTTAACATGTAATGGGTTTATTATGCAAGTTAAATCAATGATTACATATTTTCTTTTTTTTATTTTAATGTTAATATTAAAGCATCAATAGACGCTAAGCCACATAAATAAAGTCCTCTGAGGTTCTTGACAATTTTTGAAAGTGTAAATGAAAACTGAGACCATCAAGTTTGAGAACTCTTGAGGTACCTTCCAGGACAGCAAACTAACCCATAGGCCAAATCTGACACGTCACTTACTTTTGTAGGGCCCAGGGCTTAGTGTCTTTTTATGTTTTTAAATAGAAAAAAAGTCAAAAGGACAATATTTCATGGCATGTTATAATTTCACGAAACTCTACTTTCAGTGTCCATAAATGAATTGTATTAGAACATAGTCACATTCATTCCTTTGTTCACTGTTGTCTGTGACTCTTTCCACTCTGCCCCATCTCTGGATCTCCAACTTTTCTAGCCATCACCCTAATCATGAAAGCCATTTCCTTGCAACAAACTTCTTAATGCGTTTCCTACCATTTCTGCTTCTCTAGCTGAACCATACTTATACAATCAGTTTCTGTGTTGTTAAAATCAAAGAAATAAGCTTTATTTAAAATTTTGGTTGAAAAAGTTACCTTGTTCTGCTATTAAGAAGACAGTGAGATGAAGGCACTTGGGTAGCTTAGTTGCCTAAGTGCCAGACCCTTGATTTAGGCTCAGGTCACATCTCCTGAGTTTGAGCCCTGTATCAGGCACTGTGCTGACAACATAGAGCCTGCTTGGGATTCTCTTTTTTTCCCATCTCTCTGTTCCTCCCCATTCTCTCTCTCTCTCTCTCTCTCTTACTCTCTCTCAAAATTAAATAAATAATTTTGAGGTTTGGGCAGGGAGGAGCTGGACTTTGGACAGAGATCCTTTCACTGTAGCATAAACCCATGGAACCTTCAGCAAGATTCTGTCCCCCATGCATCTCTCTCCGGAAGGTAAACTGATGGGAGTGAGCTGTGTTCTTTCTCACTGATTTTCATTTTTTAAGTTTATTTATTTAATTTTGAGAGAGAGAGAGAGAGAGAATGGGGGAGGAACAGAGAGATGGGAAAAAAAAGAGAATCCCAAGCAGGCTCTATGTTGTCAGCACAGTGCCTGATACAGGGCTCAAACTCAGGAGTTGTGACCTGAGCCTAAATCAAGGGTCCGGCACTTAGGCAACTAAGCTACCCAGGTGCCTCCACCTCACTGTCTTTTTTTTTTTTTTTTTTTAATGTTTTATTTATTTCTAGGAGAGAGAGAGAGAGAGAGAGACAGCGTGAGCAGGGGAGGGTCAGAGAGAGGGGGAGTCACAGACTGAAACAGGCTCCAGGCTCTGAGCTGGCAGTCAGCACAGAGCCCGACGCGGGGCTCGAACCCACGAACCGCGAGATCATGACCCAAGCGAAAGTCGGACGCTTAACCGACTAAGCCACCCAGGCGCCCCAATCTCACTGTCTTTTTAATTAGCAGAACAAAACTATTTCATGTTAGTAGTCTTTTTTTTTTTTAAAAGTGTGTGAACATGAAAACAACAGAACTCTTAAATAAATACTCAAGGAACAGTCAAGTTTCTTGATATGATGACATTCTGAGAAATATAACCGTCTTTAATCCTATGAAATTGTCTCATACATTATGAACTTTCTAGAAATTCTTTCAGTGTATTTCCTTTAACTTCTGTGTTCTCGAATATATTAATAAGTAGATACATGAATAAAAATAAGCTAAATAGGAGCAACTGAGTGGCTCGGTCAGTTACATGACCAACTCTTGATTTCTGCTCAGGTCATGATCTCATGGTACCAGGATTGAATTCAATGTCAGGCTCCAGATTGGTCTTGGAAAATGTTCGACATTCTCTCTCTTCCTTTCCCTTTCCCCCTACACTCCACACTCACACTCTATCTCTATCTCAAAAAATAAATTATAAAATTAAAAACAAATAAAATAAATAAAAATAACTCATCTCACCTAGTTTAACCCCTCAAATTACTATCAAGTTCTCCCTCCCTCTCAATTATTCACAGATTTCATGAACTTAATTAAATATTCTATTTTGATCACTCTCTTAGGAAAGTCAATAATTAACACCTGATTTCTACTGCCATATACTAATCAATTTTATAAATTTAACACAATTTATTTAATTCATTTTTTTGTGGGAAGACATCTTGCTTCCAGGTTTTCAGAATTAAAAATAATGGAACTCTGACCATGTCTTCTTTTACATAATTCCTGTGTCATGTAGAAAAGTTTCTACAGACATAAACTTTGGTGTAAAATTTTTAGGATCTGCATATATTTTGCTTGTCTAGACAATTTTAGGTGTTTCCCAAAGCAGTTGTAAAAATGTACACGCCTGGCAATTTTGCATAAGCATTTTAGTTGTTGCATGTGCTCTTTTGATACTATAAAAAATTTTCATTTTTATTAACTTGATGAATATCGAATGATGATTTAATTTGCATTTCCATGAACATTGGCAAACTTGAGCTCGTTTTCTTAGTGTTTATTTATTTTGAGAGAGAGACACAGAGAGAGAGCAAGAGCAGGGGTGGGGCACAGAGAGGGAGGGAGACAATTGCAAGCAGGCTCCACCGCTGTCAGCACGGAGCCCGAGGCGAGGCTCGAGCTCACAAACTGTGCGATCATGACCTGAGCCAAACACAAGAGTCAGAGGCTTAACTGACTTAACCACCCACCCAGAAGCCCCAAACACGTTTTATATTTACATAATTGAGGTGTTTGCTCAGGTATTTTGCCCACTTATTGGTTATCTTTTCTCTTTTTGGTTTTAGGCTTACTTTGTAGATTATAGGAGCTAATAACTTATCCCTATTATGTGTTTAAGATATATTTTCTAAGTTTATAGGTGAGTTTCATTATATGTCTGATATCCTTTGATGACCTGAAGGCTGTAATTTATAATATTTTCCCATAAGTTTTCTGCCTTTCTGTCTTGTTTAAGAAGTACTGTCTCCGAGCGCCTGGGTGGCTTAGTTGGTTAAGCATCCGACTTTCGCTTAGGTCATGATCTCACGGTTCGTGGGTTCGTGCCCCGCGTCGGGCTCTGTGCTGACTGCCAGCTCAGAGCCTGGAGCCTGTTTCAGTCTGTGACTCCCTCTCTCTCTGACCCTCCCCTGCTCACACTGTCTCTCTCTCTGTCTCCTAGAAATAAATAAAACATTAAAAAAAAAGTACTTTCTATGCTAAGTTAATGTGAGATGTTATATTAATCGGTCCTATAATGATCACAAACTATTATAAAGTTACATTGTAATGATTTTACCTTATTTAAAATTTTTCCTTTCGTAGTAAAGTCTAATACAATGTACTTGAGGTTTCACACATAGTGTGGGGTAGCAACTTAGCATAGATTTTTTTAAAATGAAGAGCCTGGAATGTTTACATGCTAATGATTTTAACATTCTTTCATGCATCGTCAGATTCTGCTTACAAATTTTGCACGTATTTTCAATTTTTGAATATACATTTTAAGTGAGGCTGCCCATAAATTTCACTTCTTACATTTTTCTTGCTTTGTTTCCCTTCAAAGTTTTGCTAGCATAATTTAAAAAAAATAGGCAGTATTCTATCTCATTCTCTTCTGTAGAAGATTTTGTACACAAGTGACATTATATGTTCATTTAAATGTTTTACAGAGCAATCCAGGACAATGAACTAAACTTGTTTTTCCTGTGGGAAATCACATTGATTATTGTAGAATATATGGGTTTTGTATATTTGTGTATCTCATTTGGAAAGTTGAATTTTTCGAGGAAGTTACTACACACGATCTCAAATATTTTAGAATCAAGAGTTCATATCATGCTTTTATATTTTCATATACTTATAGACTCACTTCATCTCTTTGCTGCACATTTCAAATCAAGCCCAGATATTATGTCGTTTCACTCTAGGGCACTTCAGTACGCATCTCTGAACAACTTGGATATTTGCTACTCCTAAGCACAATGTCATTGACATACCTCAATTAATAAGTATTTCTTAATATCTTATACTAGTTCATATTCATGTCTTTTTTTATTTTTTAAGTCTCCTAAGTCTCTTATGAATGAAAACAATCCCAGTAAGCAAGACATTAACTCCAGAAGTTTAATGAGATTTAATTGTGTTTTATTTTTGCCCAGAATTTTCACACATGGGCTCATCAGAATATTTATTGTGACTAGCAAGTGGTTTAGGGTATGTCAATCTCATGCTTGCATTGTTCCAGCAATTGTACATTTAATGGTTTAATCTTGTCTTGAATCAATACGTTATTTAGAGGTTTAAAAATGGTACTTTTTCTAATATCATATTTATTTTAAGATTATAAATTAAAATTATTCTGTAATGAAGATTTTTTCTCTTATGAACTATATGACTATATATTTACTTTGAAATACATTTTATTTTTAAAATTAATTTATTTAAATTTAAGTTAGCTAACATACTATACAGTATCAGTTTCTTTTTTTTTTTTTTAAATGTTTTATGTATTTCTAGGAGAGAGACAGGGAGACAGCGTGAGCAGGGGAGGGTCAGAGAGAGAGGGAGTCACAGACTGAAACAGGCTCCAGGCTCTTAGCTGGCAGTCAGCACAGAGCCCGACGCGGGGCTCGAACCCACGAACCGCGAGATAATGACCTAAGCGAAAGTCGGACGCTTAACCGACTAAGCCACCCGGGCGCCCCTACAGTATCAGTTTCAGTATAAATCAGTGATTCATTACTTACATATAATGCCCACTGCTCATTGCAACAAACGCCCTCCTTAATGTCCATCACCCTTTTAATCCTATCCCCTCACCAACCTCCCTTCAGCAACCCTCAGTTTGTTCTCTGTATTTAAGGGTCTCTAAGCGTTTGCCTCCTTCTTTGTTTTTATGGTTATTTTCCTTCCCTTCCCCTATGTTCATCGCTTGTGCTTCTTAAATTTCACATGAGTGAAATCATATAGTGGTTGCCTTTCTCTGATTAATTTATTTTGATTAACATAAGACACTCCAGTTCTACCCATATTGTTCCAAATCGTAATATTTCATTTTTTTGGTCACCGAGTAATATTCCATTGTATTTAAATACATATGCACCACATATTCTATCAATTCATCAGCCAATGGATATTTGGGCTCTTTCCATAATTTGTCTATTGTTAATAGGCTGTTATAAACTTTAGGGTGCATGTCTCTTCAAATCAGCATTTTTCTATTGGATAAATACTTAGTAGTACAATTGCTGGGTCGTAGGGTAATTCTATTTTTAATTTTTGAAGAAGCTCCATATTGTTTTCCAGAGTGGCTGCACCAGTTTGCATTCCACCAACAGTGCAAAAGTGTTCCCTTTACTCCGCATTCTCACTGACACCTGGTGTTTCTTGTGTAGTTCATTTTAGCCATTCTGACAAGGGTGTGTTGGTTTCTCATCATGGTTTTGATGTTTTTTTCTCTAATGATGAGTGATTTTGAGCTCTTTTCATGTGTCTGTTAACCATATGGAAATCTTCTTGAGAAAAGTGTCTATTCATGTCTTCTGCCTATTTCTTCAGTAAAATATTTGGCTTTTGGGTGTTGATTTTATCGGTTCTTTATAGATTTGGGATACTAACTCTTTATTCAATATGTCATTTGCAGATATATTCTCACATTCCATTGGTATCTTTTTACTTTTGTTTATTTTTTCCTTTGCTGTGCAGATGCTTTTTGTCTTAATGAAATCCCAATAGGCCATTTTTGCTTTTGTTTGCCTTGTCTTGGGATATGTGTCAAGTAATAAGTTTGATGATGTCAAAGAGGTTACATACGGTGTTCTCCTCTAGGATTTTGAATGTTTCCTCTCTTACATTTAAGTTTTTCATCCATTTTGAATTTATTTTTGTGTATGGTGTAACCTTCAAGAAATTAAGGGTAGAAGGACATACCTCAACATTATAAAGGCCATAGATGAAAGACCCACAAATAATATCATCCTCAATGAGGAAAAACTGAGACCTTTTCCCCTAAGGTCAAGAACATGACAAGGATTTCCACCCTTACCACTGTTGTTCAACATAGTACCAGAAGCTCTAGTTTCAGCAATCAGAAAACAAAAAAAATAAAAAGTATATAATTTGGCAAGGTAGAAGTCAGACTCTCACTCTCTGTAGATGACCTGATACTCTACACGGAAAACTTGAAAGACTCCACCAAAAAACTGCTAGAACTGATACATGAATTCAGCAAAGTCACAGGATATAAAATTAATGTACAGAAATCAGTTGCAGTTGTATAACCAATAATGAAGCAGAAGAAAGAGAAATCAAGGAATAGATCCCACTTACAATTGCACCAAAAACCACTAGATACTTAAGAATAATCCTAACAAGGACTGCCTGAGTAGTTCAGTCAGTTAAACATTAGACTTTGATTCACATCATGATCTTGTTATTCTTGGGTTCAAGCCTCACATCAAGATCTGCACTGGTGGTAGAGAAACTTCTTGGGATTCTCTCTCTCTCTCTCTCTCTCTCCGTCTCTCTCTCTGTCCCTTCCCCACTTGTATTTTTCTCTCTCTCTCTCAAAATAACTATATAAATTTATATATATGTATACTAATGAAAGAAGTAAAAGATCTCCTAACTTAAAACTACAGAAAACTTATGAAAGAAATTGAAGAAGACAGAGAAAAAACATTCCATGCTCATGGACTGAAAGAATAAATATTGTTAAAATGTCTATACTCTGGAAAGCAATTTACACATTCGAAGCAATCCCTATCAAAATAACACCAGTATTCTTCACAGAGGTAGAACAAACAATTCTAAAATCTGCATGGAACCAAAAAAGGCCCCAAATAGCTAAAGTCATGAAAAATAAAAATTAATTAGTTAATTTTTAAAAAAAGCTGGAGAAATCACAATCCCAGACTTCAAGCTGTGTTACAAAACCAAATCATCAGGACAGTAAGGTACTGGTACAAAAACAGACATGTATCAGTGGAACAGAATAAAGAAATGGAGCCACAAACGTATGGTCAACTAATTTTTGACAAAGCAGAAAAGACTATTCAATTAAAAAAAAAAAAAAGACAGTCTCTTCTGCAAATGGTGATGAGAAAACTAGACAGTGACTTGCAGAAGAATGAAACAGAAACTTTCCTGAAAACATTTTATACAGAAAGCATGGAGTACACTTCTGATTAATTTTTCACAGAAGACTACATCAAAATATTTCTAACTTTTTATTACCTCTTTGTCTGTCATAACATTAAGAACTCATTTTTGTCAATATATTAAATGATTTTTAGTCAGTTCAATCAGAAAAACATATTTTTTGAGATTCAATGGTATGGTATCTTCTTTGTATCATTTCTTCTGTCTTTCTGATAAAACCAAATTATTTTTAATGGCTTTTTAAATTTTCTAGTACAAGAAAATATCTTAGGCTCCTATTGAATACCTCCTGTACATAACTTGGAATCAGTAATTCCTCTCAGGAGATTTATATATTTGCTTTTTAATGGACAATAATATTTAGTAATTACGATCAAAGAATTAGGGTAATCATTGCTACTTGAATTTGTTATTGCTTAATTGCTTTTTAGTAGACAAGCAGCAGTTTATATGTATGTGTGTGTATTTATGAATTTTTATTATTAATATTATAAAATCATGAATTTATTTCAATTAATTCTAACATTACAATATTTGCAATGTAGCTTTTTGATTTTATAGTTTTCTTCTCTACAAAAAGTATTTGTAGTTTACAACATAAAATAATTTCTTGTTATATGTATACATATATATATAATATACATATCCATAAAATATATGTGTAAAATAGTTTGAATATAATAGTAGAAGCATCACTAATAATAACATGAAGAAAGAATGAAGATTAAGGTTTATTTTTAAGTATATGTTTTCAGAATATATTATACTAAGTAGCAATAATCCAAATGCTGTGTTCTACAGTTACCTGAATTAGATACTGTTTTGTATTAGGCAAAATAATAACTCTCCAAAAAAGTTCATGTTCGAATCTTAAGACCTGCAAATATGTTACACCTACATATCTTACTTACATATTCACAAGGAAATAAAGGTTGCATATGGAATTGGGATTGATAATCAGCTGAATTAAAAACCTTAACACGGGTGCCTGGGTGGCTCAGTTGGTTAAGCCTCCAACTTCTGCTCAGGTCATGATCTCCCAGTCCGTTGCTTCAAGCCTCGCATCAGGCTCTGTGCTGACAGCTAGCTCAGAGCCTGGAGCCTTCTTCAGATTTTGTGTCTCCCTCTCTCTCTGACCCTCCCCTGCTTACGCTCTCTCTCTCTCTCTCTCTCTCTCTCTCTCAAAAATAAACAAAAAACATTAAAAAATTAAAAGCAAAACCCCACAAAACCTTAACATAGGGAGATTATGCAGGCTTTCTTAAATGGACCCAATCTAATCACATGAATTTTTAGAATCACAAATGGGAAGCAGAAATCTGACAAGGGAAAGACCTGTAGAACTTTCTGACCTTATAGATGGATCAATGGGCCAATTAACTAAATATTCTTAATATTTAATAATCTTTAATATTTATATAGTCAAAGAGCTACTGAGATACATCAGTTTAAATTAGTACACTAGAGCCCATCAAGGTTGTTGTCATTATTAAATATCAAAAAATTTTACCATAATTAAAAAAAATATTTGATTTATTTTAAACTAGGGAACCACTGAATTTGTGAAATTTATAATTAGAAATCTCTAAATACTTGATAGTTTTAAAATATGTAGTTACTACCTAACATTAAGGCTAAAAACTAACTAAAATACTTTAAAGTATATATACATATATGTATATATAAATATATGTATATAATTCAATGGAAAGTCTCCCTTTATCTCATCAAACTATAAGATAAATTAAATCTTAATTCACTTAGTTTAATCAACATATAACTGTTAATTAACATGACAACAAGGCTCCTGGTGGAACAGTTCTTGAGTTGGTGAATAAATACAATGAGTCAAGGACATTACAAAGGAGCCAATATCCTTCCACTTATTACTCTAACATATTTATCAGTGTGGGCTTTGAGTTTTCACTAGTTTTGCTCATGTTTGCAAGAAGACTGTTGCAGTTTTGAGCATCCTGTTTAGTAAAGAAAGTACCTAGAAGAATGCCAAACATATGTCTAGATTATATGTATCTCTTTTTTAACAGGAAACTTTTCTCAGAAACATGAGCCAATTTCCCTAACAACTCATTAACCAGAATATTGTCAAATGCCCAAGGAAAAAGCAATCACTGATTGGAGTAGTAAGATCCCTATGTTTGGCTTATAATAATTAGATTTACCCCTGACCAGAGTTTAATGACATCCTCTGTGGGGTGTTTATTCAATTAAATTGGATTTTATTATTTTTAATAAGGCACACAGAGGAAAAGGAGGGATGGAAGAACAATCAGGATTGGCCAGATGTTGTAAAAACAAACAACATAAAACTCTCAAAGTTTTCAAGCAGTAAAGTATATTTTTCACTTGTGCTATATGTCAATACATGCGCTTCTGATTGCTCACGGCATGTATGGATGGAGGCTAAGAAGACTGTATGCCATTAAATGCTTCCACGATCACAGAGGTAGAAGAAGAGAGAGAGACAGAGACAGAGAGAGAAACTGAGATAGAAAGAATATAGAAAGGTATGTGCTAAAGCTTAAAACTGCTGATTGGAAGTTACAAGTGTTAACATGGCATAGGTATATGATATTCCTATAGGAAGGAGGGTCATATATTTGTGAAGAATAATGAGTTTATGAAAGTGCACATTTTTGGTCACCACATATTTGGTTTCTTCCCCTCTCACAGGCAGATTGTCATGTCCACATCCTCATCTCCTGCTTCCAAGCTTACATCCAGCCACTGCTTTGGTCTAAAAGCAAAAGATACATGGGAAGTCCACAGTAACATCTTTAGGTTTGAAAGTGCTATCTTGACCCATACTTCTATAAATTAAAAAGAATAGTCATTTATCCCATCCTATGTGTTCAGTAAACAAAAACAGGGATAAAATAATCACAATAAACAATTCATTCAGAAAAGAGAAGAACGAAAGTATGCAGTATTCCCTTACTCATAGAAATTCTGAAATTCTGCTCTCCAGGTATGAAAAAGTAACTCAACCCTGGGAGGAGGAAATGCTTCTTGATCAGAACCTGATTTCACTCCCTAGAAGAATTTCCTCTGCTTATTTCTTCTTTGGGATTTTTATTTGCATCCTTGATAAGCTGTTTCATTTTCTCGTTTTCTATCTTGACTACATCTGAAGAAAGGACTAGATAATTTACCGTTGGTGGTGAAACAGCTATTTTCCCCTGTTCTTGTCATAGGGAGTTTGGGGCCCAAAATGTGTTTTAGAAATCATCAGTCTCTTTAAGGCCAAGGTGCTAACTGCTTTCACATTACACTGTTAAACATGTGCCACCTTTTAAAATTGTTTAAATTTTAATCAGCTTGATGTACCTAAATCCATATTCACAATTCTTTTAAAGACATGCTTATGCCTCTTAAATTATATTCAGATAATTTGAGAGTATGTAGCTTCCTTAAGAGAGCCAAGTTTTCCTAAAGCATTTTGTTTAACATAAGCACCTAATTTTTTTTTAATGATATTTTATCCATGGGTATGATGGTCATGCCTTTGATTTTATCTTTGCTACAAGACTGAGTTGAATACACCTTAGGCCTATGAATTTTTCAATTTTATTTTTTACTGATTGGGAGAGAAAATTAGTTGCCTCTTCTCCTCTTGCAAGAGTTCTTTACTGTTTCTGATGTGTCTGTTCTTCCTTGCAAAATAGCCAATTTTTATGGAAGAGGGGAGATCATCTAACAAAGACATGCTATTTCTATTGTTTTCCTATTGTTGGCTTCTTATACTTCACTTTAAGTTACACACTTCTTAGATATACTGTTTCCCTTCCAAAATATATATACTGTTTTTTTTTCCATGCATATAGTCATGTTATAACATAAATTGTATTCCTTCTAACTTACCATAATTGCTTCCTGATTACCTCCTACCCAGCTCCAAAGCCAACTCCACATGCGTTAGGTAAGAGTTTATGTTAAGACAAAACAGACATCGGGTGTTATTTTCCAACATAAACTAGGTTAGAAGTCTAAAATCTCAGGGGCTGATAAAACAAAGTTTATTTCCTCTCATTTTAGTGATTCATTGCAGTTTGGTCCTGGTTCTGATCTATAGCGTATTTGGTTTCAGTTCCAAACTGACAAAGCAACGTCCATCTGAAACTTGCCTGTTTTCATGCAGAAATGAAGGAGAACAAGCTAGAGGGTGCTCTAGTGCTCATAGCTTCTCCCTGAAATTGTGTATTTCATTTTTATTCATATTTCAGTTGTGAAAGCAAGTGATATGGACGTTCCTGGATTCCACAAGGTGAAGAAGATATCTAATGCTCAGGGAGTGGCAACAGATAATGGACAGTGAATATCCATTCAGTTTACCACCTTAGTGATGTTAATTTTTTAAAAAGAATTTATTTTTTTGTGTAGGTTTTGGTTAATAGCAAAACTGAGGTGAAGGCACAGAGACAGTTCCAATATGTTACTCCATTCACACAGTCTCCGCAATGTCAACATCCACCATCAGTGTGGTTCATTTGTTACAGTTGATGAACCTACACTGACACCTCATTATCACTCAAAGTCCATGGGCTACATTAGGGTTCACTAATGTGATATCATTTTTAATACAGTTTTCCAGTAACCTTAGAAAACAAAGCCTGAATCAAAAATAGTATATGCTAACACTTTATTGGGTCGTATAATCTCAGGGGAAGCAGGGGAAGATGAAAAAAAGTGAGTCTAGGAGAGGATAAACATAGTAGATAGCTTTGTAACAAGTGTGTTTGCCTTCCTGGAGGTGTGCAAAGAGGTAGTACTATCCTTGTTTCTTGAAATAATATTAAGTTGTGGGGACAAGGAGAAGAACTTATCCATTCCTCCAATCCACCAATGCTCAGAGATAACCCACTGAATCATCAAACCCTCTGCATTTGTAGGAGTTACTGTCTCCACTGCTCCAAATAGCAGCTGAATACAACAGTGGAGGCCTCGTATTGAAAACCAAAGGTGGCCAGGCAAATGCATGTATGCCATGAGTCTGCCACTACATTTCTACTTTTGGCACCAACAAGGCAGCTGCAGGATAGAAGGCAAAAAGCATGGTATACAGGGTTGGTCGTAGGTGTTGTTAAAGCTGGTTCTCAACTGGGTCAAAAGCTCTTGAGAGCTAAACAGGTAAGCCTTTTAAACTGATGCAGTCCTTACCACAGAGCCAAAGAAAACTCCTTCCAGTAAAGATTAGCACCTTTCCTTCTGAATTCATAAGGATGTGGTTAGTTTCAGCATCTTAGGGAGGATCCTCAGGACCATCAAGCAGAAAACCAATGCTAGTAAATCTTGTGAGGTGCATACATTGTTTTTAGCACAAAAATGTAACCAACGTTTTCTATAGCATTAATTCCATTCTTTCATTTACTGGTTTCAAAGTGTTTATTAACAGATGTTAATAATTACCTGCCACTATGTTAAACAATGGGAATAAAGGAAAGTTTAAGGTAAGTTACAACATAACAACAATCACAATTTTTCACTGACAGTTGCTTAATCAAGGGACAAAAATTCACTCAAAGTTGCCCTATTAAAGAGGAATGTGTATTAAAACATACAAAATAATTACAGAAATTCAAGTTCAGGAAATTTAGCAAGGCCAAATAGAAAATGGAGAATCAGCGGTGCCTGGTGGTCAGTCGGTTGAGCATCCGACTTTGGCTCAGGTCATGATCTCATGGTCATGAGTTTGAGTCCTGCATTGGACTCTGTACTGACAACTCAGAAGGTGGAGCCTACTTCAGAATCTCTGACTCCATCTCTTTCTGGCCCTCTCCAGTTTATGCTCTGTCTCTCAAAAAGTAAATAAATGGTTTAAAAAAAAGAAAATGGAAATTCTGGTGATTTTGTATTCCCTCTTAGCGGCTCTATATTTTATTCTCTCAGAATACAGCTGATTTTTTCCATTTCGAAGATCAGTAATCCCTGTTGCTATTCCCTCAAAACTAAACCATGAAAATAGTTTTGTTCTTCAATCTTCTCAATTAATTTTGAACTTACAGGTTACTGTAAGTTCATCAGTCCAAATATCACTGACTCCTTCACTTAATTATAAATTCCAGAAATGAAACCTTTCTTAGTTTTCTAATCTTGGCTCTAAATGTTTGCAAGGGAAGAAAAAGGTGAGGTCACCTTTAATACAATATCCAACTTAGGTTTATGCTAAGAGCTCGGGGTGTCAGGTGAGCCAGATTTTTTTTTTAGAAGAACTATATGTGTACAAATTATTTTAGAAGGTAGAAGATCCTTACATCTCATAATTATATGTATGTACACTGAAGTTTCATAAAAATCTTTTTATAGGCAAAACATGTTGGTAAGGGAGATATTTTAAGGTATAGGAAAATACAGACTGAATAATAGGGATGCCTGGGTGGCTTAGTCGGTTAAGCGTCCAACTTCGGCTCAGGTCAGGATCTTGCAGTTAGTGGGTTTGAGCCCCCAGCTGGACTCTGTGGTGATAGCTAGCTCAGAGTCTGGAGCCTATTTCAGATTCTGTATCTCCTTCTCTCTCTAATCCTCCTCTGCTCACGCTGTCTCTCTCTGTCTCTTAGAAATAAATAAAACATTAAAAAATTAAAAAGAAAAAAGAAAATACAGAGTAATAATAAGCCATAACTAAGGATTAGAGTTTTGGAGACAATTATTTGGACTATTTAGGCAAACAGCAACAACGATAACAACAAAACCCTCAAACAACAATAAATGTATACATATATAAAGAGGAAGAAGCATCAACCACTTCATATCAAATTAATACTCTCCCTGTTTACATCAAGATAATTGGACATAGCTTCTATTTTATACTTCATAGTATTTTGTTCATAAAGTGAGAGGTCACAAATATGTAGTTATCTTATTTGCTTGAAATAAGACTGCCTTTAAACACTTTTTGAACACTGATGACTAAGAACAAAACTAACATTTTATTTGTGGGTACTCATTATGCAGAATAATGAAACTCTGAACACTTGTCAGAGTTTTTCAATTTACCTTCAATGTTGTTGTTTTTTACATCTGAATTTTAATGCATTAATTCTTTTCTTTCCCTAATAAGTTAATTAACGATTATTTATTTATTTATTTATTTACTTTGAGAGAGGTGGGGAGGGGCAGACAGAGGTAGAGAGAGAGAATCCCAAGCAGGCCCCACACTGTCAGCACAGAGCACTGATCTACTGACTATTTAAGCGTTGCCTTTGCAGATCTCTGGACTTTTCTCTATGTGCAGCCCTCACCTTTTCTGAACTCTGTTATGCAAATACTAACAGCATGGTCCTCCTGGACTCCACTCCATCTTCTCTTTTCAGGAAAGCTAGCAAACTCTGCCTATATTCTCTTTGTTTCTGTCATTGCCTGGAAACTCAGGACAGTTAGCTGGGGCATTACTGGCTTACCTGAAGAATCAAACAACTAATAATCTAGAAAATTCTTTAAAAGTAGCAGTATATAGAGAGAATGTCCCCCTCAGATATTAAACATAGCTATGAAAATAATAAAGTCTGTAAATTGTTCATAATGAATCTCAATTGTTTATAATTAGGAAATCTGTGACCATTAAAAATAATGTTGTTGACTTGCAAAAAAAAAAAACAAAACTCGTCTTTGGAAACATGTAAGTTCACTTGGAGGTCTTACATTTATTTCTCAATTCTAATTAAAAATACACTAACATGAAGGCTACATTCCTACTTTTTTGTTGTTGTCCTTGAACCAGTCATCTATTTCTTTCTATATTAATTGATTGCTTTTTTATTCAAGAGGAAAAAATGGGAAATAATTTTCTAATAAATGCATTTTGAGCATGTAAAATGTTCTTCTATTCAACAAATTTTAGCGATTCTTATGTATATGTCAAGTATAGAAGTGAAAAAAGCATATTTCTAGACCTCATGGAGGTTATATTTTAGCACAGGATATAAGTAATCAGGAAAATACATAATATATAATTGAGATAGTGATTAGTAGTATGAATGAAACAAAGCAGTGGCAAAGGAAAAGAATGGCCTAGAAATAAGCTAATGCTTAAACAAGATTTCAGGGAAAGCAGCCCTGAGGTGACATTTGAGTGAAACTTGATAAAGTAGAAGTAATGCAGCTAACGAAAGAAAATTATTCTAAAAAGCACCAAGTCCCTACAATAGTAGAATGTCTGGCATGGTCAAGAATCCATAAGACATGGCCTAGAGCAGCATAGTTTGGGAAGAATAGAGGTCACAAAAAATGGAAATGGAGTAAGATAATTGTGGGATTCTGATGAGATTTACAGGCAATATTTAAGATTATGATCTTTATTAGATAAAATTGGAATCCAGTAGAGAATTCTGAAAAAAATTAAAAAAACAGTGAAAAATATCTGTCTTATGCTTATTAAAAATTACTCGAGTTGTTTTACTCAGAATTAACTAGAGGAACAGAGAGAGAAGAGAGAGAGAGGGAGAGAGAGAGAGAATCATCATTAACCAATCATTAAGCAACAATTTCAGATAAGACCCATATTGGGTTCTGGTCCAACATGAGGGACTAGAATTTTTTAAAAACACAGTTTTTAAAAAAAAAAAAGTAGCTTAATTCTGAAAGCATTTTGAAAACACTAGAAAGAAAAATTTGCTTTTAAATTGCATGTATAATGTGAGAGAAAAAGAATAATCAAGAATGGGGCACCTGGGTGGCTCATTCAGTTAAGCGCCAACTTTGGCTCAAGTCACGCAGTTTATGAGGTCAAGCCCTGCGTCAGGCTCTGCTGACAGCTCAGTGCCTGGAACTACTTCAGATTCTGTGTCTCCCTTTCTCTCTACCCCTTTCCTCTTCATGCTCAGTTTTGGTCTCTCTCCCTCAAATATAAATAGACATTAAAAAAAATAGTAAAGGATAACTCTTTACCATTCAGGGCTTGAAAAACTGGAAAAGTGGAGTTGCTACTTACATAGATTAGAAAGAATGCAGCAGAACAATATGTATTGTACATTCAAGTGTAGTCTCATTTATAGGTGGTATATATATGAATTTGTGACTCATGAGAGTCAGGGCTTGAAATATAAATTTACAAATCATTGACATGAAGGTGGCATATTTGAAGCAATGAAATTAGGAAAAATGACCAGGAAATAAATGTATTGAGAAAAGAGAAGAGGGCCAAAAACTGAATATCAGCCTTTCTAATATTTGGAGTTTAGTGATATAGGAAAAATTTTAAATGTAGGCTAGAAAGGAATGGCTTATGAAGAAAGACCAATGCTGAGAATGTTAAGTATCTTGAAAACGAAGAGAATGTGCTTCAAGGAGGAAAAAGTGTAGAAAAGTGCCAAATGTTGATAAAAGTTTGAGTAAGATGAGAAATGACAAATGGCCACTGATTTTCAAAGTGGAAATTATCCATAATTTTAACAAACGTTTGTGTGGTGAAGTGAGCATAGGGGTGACATTGTCCTATTTTGGCATGGATTAAGAAGAGTCCTAATAGAAAAGTACATATGTGCCATGAGTTTTAAAAAATAAATTTTTAAAATAGTTTTACTCTAATGGGGAGCAGAGAAATATTACAGGAGCTGTAGTAGAGTGTTGGGTGGGAGAAAAGGGTAAAGAAAATGAAAAGATAATAGAAACAGTGGATTGAAGTTTCCTTGGAGTTTAAGAATTATTATAGTTTAGGACTAAGGTTGAATGACCAGGAAAAATAAAAGTTGGGGCACGTGGGCGGCTTAGTCGGTTAAGCCTCCGACTTCGGCTCAGGTCATGATCTCGTGGTTTGTGAGTTCAAGCCCAATGTTGGGCTCTGTGCTGACAGCTCAGAGTCCGGAGCCTGCTTTGGATTCTGTGTCTCCCTCTCGCTCTGCCTCTCCACTGCTCATGCTTTGTCTCTCTTTTTTTCTTTCAATAATAAATAAAAGTGTTAACAACATTAAAAAAGAGAGAAAGAAAAGTCAAGCTTTAAAAGATCAAAAGATTTTCCTTATCACAAGAAAATATTTAAAAAAATTTTTAAATGTTTTTACTTATTTTTAATGTTTTATACTTATTTCACACTTTTACAGTGTGAGCAGAGGAGTGTCAAAGAGAGAGGGAGATGCAGAATCTGAAACAGCCTCCAGGCTCTGAGCTAGCTGTCAGAACAGAGCCTGATGCAGGGCTCGAACCCATGAACTGTGAGATCATGACCTAAGCCAAAGTCAGACGTCTAACAGACTGAGCCACCCCGGAGCCCCAAAAATATTTGTTTTGTAACTATGCATGGTGGCGAATGTTAGCTAGACTTAAGTGATGATGATATTTTTTGCAATACGTACAAATATTGAATTATGTCATACACATAAAGCTAATACAATATGACAATTATATCTCTATAAAAAACAGACTAAAGATAAAAAGATTCAAGGTGAGATTTAACACACATAGGTTCTTGGAATTGAGATTCCATCAAAAATTCAATTATACATAATTCATTGAGATTTTGCTATAGTATTGGCAAATTTTGCAGTATAAAATCTTGGAAGAAGATATTTATAATACTATCTAATAGTGGCTGTGACAGAGACTGCTTGTACATACAAATGCCCATTTTCTTCTCTTTCATATTTATCATGTGATAATATATTCCAGTTCCCTTATATGCATGGAAACTAGGTGACTGTCTTCCCTCCAGTAAAATGTTGATGGAAGTGATGTATTTGATTTAAAGATTTTCTCCTAGATCTTTCCTTCCCATTCTCTTTTATCCTTTAGCCTGCTAGTTAGATAAAATAATAAATGAAAGGGCTGTTAATGTCTGGATACAGTAGAGCAACTATACGGGAGATTTTTGAGTATGTGAATAATTGCATATAGAAGAGCCGCTTCTTAGGTATTAAACAACTGTCAAGCAACAGTGTGGTGGTAGCTGCTAGGTGGGCTTGCCAAACTTCTAAATATTTGGCAATGAAGGAGATAATGAGTCAAGATCAATTTAGACAATGCATTACTTATGGTGTAGAAAGCAGCATGAACTTCAAATCTCATCTCCTGGGTTGCTCCTCAATTCTCAAAGTGCCACTGTGGAGGCGGACCCAGGACGATGCTGTGTACACAGTGTGTCTGTGTCACAGATGAGAAACACTGAGCTTAAAAACAAAGAAAGAACAATCTTATAAGTCTGCTGCTGGTAAACCAGTCCATCCTTCCCTCTGAAGAATAAAGATAAATATCTTTTATTATCCTGATTAAGGGCCATATTTTCTCTCTGACCCAGAAGGAAACAGAATTATTATATTCCAAATTTTTGCCATATATGCATCTTTGATCCCATTACCAAATAAATAAGTCATAAGGATGTAATATACAGCATGGCAACTCTAGCTAATACTAAACTGCATATTATAAAGTTTCTGACAGAATAGATCTTAAATGATCTTATCACACGAAAATATATTTTTTTAATTTTTTAAAGTTTATTTATTTTGAGAGAGAGACAGACAGACAGACAAAGCGTGAGTGGGGGAGGGGCAGAGAAAGAGGGAGCCAGAATCTGAAGCAGGTTCCTGGTTCTGAGATGTCAACACAGAGCCGGATGTGGGGCTCCAACCCTTGAGGGAAATCATGACCTGTGCCGAAGTCAGATGCTCAACCAAATGAGCCACCCAGGCTGCCCTGGAAAAAAATAAATTTATAACTATGTACATTAACAGAAAACAACATAAGTGATGGATTTTAACTATATTAGACTTGTCAAGGTGATCATTTTGAAATATGTACAAATATTGAATCATTATTTTGTATATCTGAAGCTACCATAATGTTATGTGTCAATAACATCTCAACCAAAAAAAATATTTAAAAGGCTAATGCAGGAGAGAAAGCTGTCACATGCGAAAACACCGAGTTGAATTGTCTCACGACACCAGGCATCAAGCTATAGATTCATTCACTGTATTGTGAGACTTAAATTTAATAGTATTTGCTTGTCACTTGTTTTCTAGTTTAATTGAGATATAATTGACATACAGCATGTATTAGTTTAAAGTTTACAAAATAATTATTTGATGCACACACACACACACACACACATATATATATGCAAAATGCAAAATGATTACTACAGTAAGTTAGGTTAACATCTATCACCTCACATACTTATATTTTTTTCTTGTGATAAGAACTTTTAAGATTGGCTTACCTAGAAACATTCAAATATACAGCACAATTTTGTTAATTATAGTTAACATGCTGTAAATGACATGCTGCAAATTACACTGTCAAAATTTATTTCCCTTGTAAGTGGAAGTTTGTAACTTTTAACATTCTGTACCCATTTCCTGTAACTCCATTCCCCCTTCTCTGGCAGCCACCAATCTCTTCTCTGCTTCTATGAGTTTGGTTTTTGTTTTTTTTTAAGATTGCACACATGAGTGAAATCATAGAGAATTTGTCTCTATCGGACTTTCTCTGTTGGACTTATTTTACTGAGTATAATGCCTTTAAGTTCCACCCATGCCATTTCAAGTGGCAGGATTTCCTTCTCTTTTATGCCTAAACAATATTCCATTGTATATATTTACAACAATTTCTTTATCCATTCATCCATTGATGGACACTTGGGTTATTTTCATGTCTGAGATATTGTAAACAATGCTGCTATGAACATGAGGGTGCAGATATCATTTTCAAATAATGATTTTGTTTTCTTTGGATATAGATCTAGAAGTGAAATTGCAAAATAATAAGGCAGTTAAATTTTAACTTTTTTCAAGATCCTTCATACTGCTTTTCACAGAGGCTACGCCGATTTCCTTTCTCACCAACATTGTACAAGGAAGGGTTTCCTTTTCTCCATGTTCTTACCAACACTCATTATCTCTTGTTTTTTAGGTGGTAACTATTCTAACATGATACTTCATAAAAGCTCTCCACCTCCCAAAAAAGAGATAGAGCAAAAATAAAGGATAAAATAAGTAAAAATAACTGCTATGCCAATTAGAGCTGGTATTGTTAAAATTGTTAGCTATGATGACTAATTACTATAAGAATTATCTGGGTCAAACTGAAAAGTAAGGGAGATTAAAATATGACAGAAAAAAGGAGCTAAGAAGGAAAGAAACGGAAAAGGATCTATCTTATTTTGTCAAACACAGAATTTCATAGAGTGATATATCATCTGGTAAAAGCTTGGGGCAGAGGGTAATGCAAAATTCTTTGGTATTTTCCTGTGCTCTCAATGGAGAAGACTAGACAAATAACTAGAAATGATACCTCTCATTCCCTGACAGTGCAGTAATTGTGTAGAAAGAAATTGAAAACTCCCTTTTATGTTCCTTTAAAAATATGTGTTGTAGGTTCATTTCCATTCCATCATTGCTAAAGGAGGTGAACACCTCTCTGTGTATTTCTTAAAGTGGAGAGTTCTTAGTAAGTGGTATCAGAGTATAGTGAGTGGAGTGGTGGTCCTCAGAAAAACACATCCATACTCCCATCCTGGACTATGTGAATGTTACTTTATTTGGAAAAGGGGTCTTTGTTAACAGTTAAGAGTCTTGAGATAATGAGACCATCCTGGATTATTCAGATTGGCCTTACATCCAATGTCAAGTTTCTTTGTAACAGACACAGAAAAAGAAAACTGATGGGCATTGTGATCGTGACGGCAGAGACTGGAGTGAAGTAGTCGCTAGCGGAAGAAATGCTGACGACCACCAGAAGCCAGAAAAGGCAAAGAACACATTTCCCCCAGACAATCTGGAGAGAATATACCACTGAGTTCAAATATACCTTGACTTCAAAGGTCTGGTCTTCAGAACTATGAGAGAATAAAATTCTGTGTTTTAATCCACCAAGTTTGTGTTAATTTGTTAAGAAAACTTTAGAAAACTAACGCACTGGAGAAAAGGTAGAATTTATCAACACTGAAGTTAATAAATTTAGAGTCTGTACTCTGGGTAGGGTAATGCTGAGTGCAGAAGACAGAGAGAGCATAGACAAGGGGTGCATGTGACCTGATAAACAGGCTTTGTATAATCGATAGATTTTAGGTGGGGATAACTGGGAACATTTAAAATATGACCTTTTCAAGATTAATAAGCCATCTCCTGCTTACTCTCTGCTAAATTATTTTCTTTTTATCAAATTGGTTTTACTCAAAATGTATGTCTTGAATGGCTGCTAAGATCCTGTTTGTACTAGTGATACAAATGGACAAAGAACAAAACTACCCTATGTATATATTAAAGAGGATGGGTTTATGTAAAACAGCATTACTAATAATTTGAGTGATATATTATTCAAAGACTATATTACACCATAAAGAAAATATGTATTTTCACTTTTAGAGTGCAAATAAAGATTAAATATCTTGATGGATGCATAGGAGATTAGTAGGTGCATACTGAGGAAAAATTGATGGGTGTATAAGAGAAAGATTATTTTTAACATACTATTGACAACATCTGTATTTAACACTTCCTATGTCAGAGATATGCCAAGAAAATTTTTGTATAGTTTTGCAGCTCTGATGTAGTAAGAAGAATGAACCATGGGCCATGAATGTCAACTGTGAAGTAGGTATTTTTTTATTATCTATATTTTGCTAATCACTACATATCATAAGGGATTTAGCAGAAGAAATTACAAAGTAAGCACAGGGGTGAGATATAAATATCTCAAGGATCTTGTAATTCAGTTAAAGAGGTAAAACTGTTATGGGAAACAATAGTCAGAATTTGAAATGTACACCCACATCTCTTCACCTAGAGATACAGACACATATCCAATTTCGTGCTGTTGATGTTTAGAGGTTAAAAGAAACTAAGTTAGGCTATACTTGTCTGGAGTGACTTCAAGTAGCAAATGGGATCTGAATTAGATGTGAGACATTTCAAAGGCATTAAAAGAAAATATGAAGAAGAAAAATGTCAGGAATATAAAAGTGAAAGATATCTCAGAGCTGAGTGGCATAGAATTTAAGATGGAAAGAATAATAATATTAACAAAATCAACAAAAATAATCATCTTTAAAGCAATCTTTTAGATATATCAAAACATATATTGGCACACTAAGTAAAAAGATACAAATCTAAATATTCAAGCAAGTTGAAAGCAAACTCTAATGGAACAAGAATCATACTGTTAAGAAATTTCTTCAACTCTTAGTTAAAGGCAGTGAGAAAACTGCTTCAAGGTTTAAGGGAAAATACTTTTGAATGCATAATTTTATTCCCACCTAACCTTTTTTAAAAATCAAAACTTCAGGATTTTTTTTCCAAGGCAACTAGGGAATAAGACAAGAATAAAGACTGAAGGAAAGAGTGAGCTCAAGTCAGGACAGGAATAAAGGAAGTCCTATCGAGTAATATATAGTGTAAATCTATTCACCAGTGGTGATATCTCTAAGAAAAAGGAATCCTAAGTTGTTGGTAGGAGCATTGTTTGTGTAACACTAGTGTTGTGATATTAGACGCATGCACAAGAGAAGTCCAATGGTAGCACAATAGTTTCCTCAACAGTGAATGTACTTATATAGTCAAAACAGTCTAAATTTTAGCAATTAGTTTCAGCCCTTACAATCAATTGAAGTAACGAAAGCCAAATTGAAAAAAAAAAAAAAGATTTAATTGATGCTACAAAAAGAATGAAATCATCATCTTTGATGATAGAAAAAACATAATTTGTAGGTTTGAGAACTGAGATTTGGGAGACAAGGTGAATAGCAGGTGAGGAGGACTAATCTCTTTGCTTATAAAATTGGATGAAAATACTGTTGTGGGCAGTGGAATATGACATAGAAATAAAAATGTGCTATTTAAAATATAAAGTTAACCATTAAAATGGTAGGAGGAATAAAAAAGGTATGTCAGTTATGTCCTTATCTATCAAAGGAGGAGGGAAGGAGAATTTATCACCAGATGATAACTTTTTTTAAAAATCTGCTTAAGCATAATACTTAGTGAAACATTTATGTATTAGCGAGAATTTATACATGCCAAGATGTCATAACAATCTATGGGTGTTCAGATAAAATAGAAATTTGTTTTGTCTCATTTATCAGTTAAAAAGTAGGAAGAAGTTTGAACCCAGGCAACTTGTCTTACTCATCAAAGTATTCCAAGAATCCAAGCTCCTCCCATCTCCTTTTCTAATCATCTTGGGATGTTAACCTAATAATTCACTTAATTAGGACTGACTTGACAGAGTGGTCACACATGGGTGGGGAAAGAGAGGTTGCAGAAGGAGGGTGTAACTTCTTTTTTTAAAATAACGTGACCTGAAAACTTCCATCAGATTCCAGTGAAAAAAATTAACTTCGGGGCACCTGGGTGGCTCAGTTGGTTAAGCATCCGAGTTTGGCTCAGGTCATGATCTCAGGTTCATGGGTTCGAGCCCCACCTCAGGCTCTATGCTGATAGCTAGCTCAGAGCCTGGAGCCTGCTTCCAGATTCTGTATCTCCCTCTCTCTCTGACCCTCTCCTGCTCACGCTGTCTCTCTCTTTCTCTCTCCCTCAGAAATAATTTTTTTAAAATTTTTTTAATTTATTATTTCTAGGAGAGAGAGAGAGAGAGACAGCGTGAGCAGGGGAGGGTCAGAGAGAGAGGGAGATACAGACTCCGAAATAGGCTCCAGGCTCTGAGCTGGCAGTCAGCGCAGAGCCCGACGCGGGGCTCGAACCCACGAACCGCGAGATCATGACCTAAGTGAAAGTCGGACGCTTAACCGACTAAGCCACCCAGGCGCCCCAGAAATATTTTTTTTAAAAAGCATTAAAATTTTTTTAAAAACATTAATGGACAAATATGGGTATAAGAGTGGCAGAACAATGCAGTTTGTATCTGCGGTGGCTCACATCTTCTAAAACATGGGTGTTCCTGTTACCTTAAAAGCAGGTGGAGAAAGGATACTGGGAACAGTCATTCTTCTACTGCAAATCATTCTTCTACTACTTAGGATCTAAATGCATTCTTGTTACTATAAACACACCATTTCCCACCCCTTCAACAAGAGAAGTTCACATGTCTCCTCTATTTAATTAATTACCTCAATCATCACCAGCAACATTTCACCAAATATTTTGCTACAGCCCACTATCTGCTTATGTAATCCATTCAGGTATTTTTCTTTTCTTTTTTTTCTTTTCTTATTTCCTTTCCTTTCCTTTCCTTTTTTTCTTCTTCTTTTCCCTTTCCTTTCCTTTCCTTTCTTTTCCTTTCCTCTTTTTTCCTTTCTTCTCCTCTCTTCTCCTTTCTTTACTCTTTTCTCTTCTTATAATCCAGTTTATTTCTTATGTCATATCCCACTTGTTATGCCACAGAGTAAAACAACGGTGTGTTAGTTTTGTTTATTTTATCATCATTACATCATTACATTGGAACTCTTCTTTGTGTTATAGAATAAATAAAAAGCCTTGAAATTAAGAAGAGATGAAATACAATTTTCTACATTAATTAGGACATGCACTATTTGCTATAACAATAAGACCTTAAAATTCATAGTCATAAATGACACTTAAGTATGATGGAAGTGTATCATGCTGGCTCACTAGCAACACATTTACTTTCTTTGGGAATGAAAAAAAGAGCAACAGAAGACTATCATATTAAAATTTTTTAATTAAAAATTTTTTTTTTAATTTCTGAGAGAGAGAGAGACAGCATGAGCAAGGGACCATCAGAGAGAGAGAGGGAGATACAGAATCTGAAGCAGGCTCCAGGCTTCGACCTGGCTGTCAGCACAGAGCCTGACTGGGGACTCGAACCCACGAACCATATGATCATGAGCTGAGCCACCCAGGTGCCCCACATTTTTTAAATTTATGACTAAAAGCTACTCCTATGTCATTGGATGAGTGTAGTCACATGGCCACAAAATAAATTAAAAGAGAATACCTTTTTACTTATAAACTTCAGATTTCCTGCCCTGGCCACAAAGTAAAATTTACAGTGAGAGATAGGCTTAGAAGTGTGTATCACTTGATGACACATGGTTTTGTGTTTGTGTGTGTGTGTGTGTGTGTACACATGTGCACACGTGCATATGGTTAGAGGAAGAAAAGACAAGACATGGAAACTCTTTTAAATAATGCACTTCAAAAAAAAATAATGCACTTCATGTTTGTATTTTTAAAACTAAATTGCCAGCATTAACTAATTTCCTCATATTTGTTTTAGACATATTATCAATTTTGAGTGCTTAAATAGTAATTGAAAGTTCAAAATAAAATGACAAACTTGATAAAATAAGTATTCTTTTAGTCTCATCATATTTCTCAATTCTAATACATCATGACATTCACAGATGTAAAGAATTACAGGCATACAGATCCGGGACAGCATGCAGTGTCTATATATTTCATATATTCCAACACTCTTGATTTAGAGATAAGGAGACTGAGGTTCAGATGACATAACTTACTCAAAATCATTGGGCTGATTTTTAATGGGTCTGTAAGTACTAACCACAAGTCTAACTACAGGTGAAAACAATGAAAATCAGGTGATGAAATTTTCATCATATATGGATAGACCATCAGACTGTCACACATAGACTGACTCAGTGAAAATAACTTTAAATTTACTCATGGAAAAATTTAGTTTAATAAATAGATAAACATATCACTTAAAATAGATATTTCAAGAAATATTGTATTCTGACTTCAACATGTGTTTTCAGATTATGTAATTACTTTCAATGCACAGTTCACATTAACTATCCATTTTTATTGTTAAAATAAGTCTTTCCAAAATTTATTATGGTGACATTTTCATTGAAATAAAGTATTTTCTTAAAACCATAATTAAAATATATGTATATATACATCTTAATATATAATATGAGAATATTATTGTATTTATTTTTAAAGTGAAGACATGAGTAG
This sequence comes from Proteles cristata cristata, assembly GCA_017311185.1. NCBI lineage: Eukaryota > Metazoa > Chordata > Mammalia > Carnivora > Hyaenidae > Proteles > Proteles cristata. The sequence continues at coordinate 98,103 of JAESUZ010004022.1, read as the reverse complement.
TATCTAAGAACTTTCTATTTTCTTTAGCCAAAAAAATATATAATGTACAGTGATTATATCATACTTACAAATCCGGTTAAGATTATATACATATATTTATTTAAATTTGTTTGTAGTATTAAAATGATTTTTGTCTTTCATTTTGAAGATGTCTTTGGAAAAGCATTCCTCGCATTTCTTCTGTATAACAAAATATTTCTTAATTTACTTCTTAGAGAGATCTGATACCGGAATAGCAAATATATTTCAGGAAGAAGTATGCATAGTTAATTATATTTCATCATTAAATATGAAGATAATAACCACACGTACTTCACTCTCCTAAAATGATCATCACTATACAGTTTACTCTTGTTTTCTGATGATAAAACTGGCCATGCACCAAAGACAACTGTGCACTGGAATTAGTGATAAATGTCAGGTGCACCTAGCAATGCTTCTACTTATGCAACTATTACTGCTCCGACACCCAGCAAAAACCTTATGAAATTCTATGTTAGCTGCTTCACTGCTTTTTGATATCTGAAAAGCCATTCTTCCCTTAAGCCTATTATAAATAAGTGGGTTAAAGAAAAAATATATATGAAATGCTGGTGGAGTGTGAGGAAAAGTTTATTCCCCACTGTGGTCTATAATCACTGCAATGGCCTTCTGAGTATTTGAGGGAATTGTTAATAAATGTAAGGAAATGTGGAATTTATAAAAATTAGAATGACTTCTCTTTGGCAAAGCCTAACATTTCAACCATGTTTTAGCTTGTTTTTTGGGAACAAAAAGTGTGTCAGATAGTTTTTTATTAATACAAAATACATTATGTAATATAACAGAAAACGTGGAGTGAAATTTGATTTCATGGATTTTAAAACAAGAACATTTTAAACCATCAGTTTGTTCTTATATCTGCTTCAAGAAGGAACCTAATTCTTCACCTCTGACAGCATGATAAATCATAGATTTTGAAAACACTAGGATAAAGCATTTTGACATTTGGGGACATGGTAAATATTTTATGAACCAAAAGGGGCTAGTTCAGTTTACTGCATTGACTAAATCTAAGCACATCAATTTTTTCAGTGGAAATAAACTAGTCTGAAAAGAAAACTAAAAGAATATTTAAAGACATCATTAAACTATATATACAGTGACCATGACATTTAGAACATTTACTTGCTCTTACTAGACTTAGAATAGGTGAAAAGTAGCTGTGAAATTCTTATTTTCGACTCAGCTGAATGTAATTGATAGAAAAGGAAGCATTTTACTGCTCTCTGGTGAGGAAATTACTTGATGGCGATAATAAATCAATAATTAACTGCATCATGCATTTCACACCCAACAAATGTCAAACTTTATACTAACTGGATCTAGAGAAGACATGCCTGCATTCCATGGGAAAGAAAAATGATAAAAACAGTGATTTTAAAATATCACTTACTTTTCCTGTTGAAGAAAATTCCCTGGTGAATCAGTTGAGTGTGGCTTGATCCTGTATCATAATTACATAATTGAAACTACATATAATTTATTGTAATATAGCCTTCGTACTTATACAATAAGAGATTAAATTATAATTACTTCATGTCCACAGCTAATGAATAAAATAAGTAGATTAATTTAAAAAGTTAGTATCCATAATATTTTGAGCTATTAGCACAATTTTATCAACTTTGTTATTATTAATAAAATGTTATAGAATTTAATAAAATAAGGGAAAGTGAACTCAATTAAAGAGCCTACAAGTTTTGAGAAAATGAGAGCCTTGATAGCTATTCACATTTTAGGCTGTTTTTGATTCCATTCTCCTCCCATATCAGGTTTCAAACCCTATAAGTTAGAAAAGAAAATGACTCTTCTATATAAACTTGTTTATGTAATGTTTCTTTCCTAAGACCATGCCTTAGACAATCAATGTTCTATCATCGGTGTTTATCAAGAAATGAGGCATGCAAATCTCGAGACTGTCATTTGATGTCTCTGTAGAATTCACGGAAAAATTGAGAATGCAAGCCATTTTTCTCGCCTGTGTCTATTTTCCACACAAAAAGCACCTGTGTGTTCAACTTCCACAATAAATTGATTTGAGCATGTTTTTATTCTCCCACTATTGTTATAAATTTTAAGAAAAATAAATTTATTTTTTAAATTTGACTATAGTTGACACACAATGTTACATTAGTTTCAGGTGTACAACAAAGTGATTTGACAAGTCTATACATTATGCCGTGCTCACCACAAGTGTAGCTACCATCTGTCACCATGCAACACTATTACAATACCATTGACTATATTCCCTATGCTGTACCCTTTATTCCCATCATTTATTCTTTCCATAACTAGAAGCTTCTGTGTCCCATTTCCATTTACTCATTTGCCCATCCTTCCAGCCTCTCTCCTCTGGCAATTATCAGTTTGTTCTCTATATTTATAAGTCTGATTTTACTTTCTGTTTATTTAATCTTTTTTCTTGTTTTTAGATTCCACATATAAATGAAATTATGATAGGAAATACAGAATTCAGTAGACAGAGAGGGAGAGGATAGGACCTGAGGACCCTGGGTGGGGAAAAACGCATATTTGGGAACAATGCTGGGAGTGTCTGACCATAGCAAACTCCCTCAGGCTTATGGTTTCTCTTAAGAATGTAACAGACATCACCCTCACTCCCTCAGGTTTCCCTCAGGAATTTGACAAAAGTCCTAGCTAACCATAAGTAGTAGATCATAAAACGTATGATCCAGAAGGAATAATTCACTGCTCATAGAATGGAACTGAACCAATCATGGAGGGACCACCCAGCACCTAGAGCTTGATCAAGCCAGTAAGGGTGGGACCTAAAAGCAAACAGTGGGGAAGAGAGGGGGGGCTGACCAGAACCATATAAAACAAAGACCCTTGCCGATAGTCACAGCATTCACTTTTGAATGTCCTGTCTCGGTAAAGAGAGCTTTCATACTATTCTTCCTTTCTGGCCTTATACTCTACCAAACCTTTGCTTGTTGGACATTTTGTGTCCACCTCGTCATTCTATGAGGTGACAAGACAATGAATCCTGGTTATTGGGGTAAAAATCCTGTAACAAAATCATATGATATTCGTCTTTCTCTGTCTTATTTTACTTAACATAGTACCTCTAGATCCAATTTAATATGACATGTTGGTAGAAGTTACTAAAATAATTGACAAGTATACTTAGGAAAAGTAAGGGTAATATCATAGAAATATAAACTGATAATTAACTTAAAATGTGTTTTATGACTACACCTATCATGGTGAGTATTGAGTTATGTATAGAATTGTTGAATCACTATGTTGTACACCTAAAGTTAACATAACATGTATGTCAAATATTCTTCAATAATGCACACACACACACACAAATGTGTTCTAGTAAGTTAAAAAAAGATCATCTCTTGAGAAGTCAGTATGGCAGAGTAGTAAAGGGAACTTGGGCTGGTCTCATCCCTTGAACACAACTGATATACATCAAATCATTTGAACATGTAAGAAATTGATCTGAGGATTAACAGAACAATCTACATAATTTGAGGGAAAGAACACAGCAGTTACATGTTGCAAATCGGTGAACTGAAGACAAGGAAGAACTGCTGCACCACAGAGGTGATGGAGCTGTCTTGGTAGAGAGCAGGAAGACCAAGGGAGAGAGAGAGCAGCACACTGAGTTTGCCCAGGAAAACACTCCCTTTGAAAGCACCTGGAGAAAAAGAATGAAAACACGCACAGGGAAATACAGAAGAAAAACAAACACCTAAACCACTGGTGGGAGAAAAAGGAGAGAGTTTCAATATGGCCAGTTTTTTATTAACAGAACACAAAGTCAGAAGTTTCAGAGGTCAGCTGCTGGTGGTGCTCCAGTGACGAAGTAAGGTAGAGCCCCAGGAGTGGGCAACACGGTCAGAAGATCCTCTGGGTTGCACAGGAAGAAGTGGTTCCCCTGCTTGGAGTGCATTTAGTAGACATGATATGGCTTCTCCACAGGCAAAAGACCCATCAGGCACCATCAAGCCTCCACATCTGTCCACATAGGCACAAAGATGCAGGGTGAGAGCAGCAAACCTTGGTGGTGACTGTGTGTTGCGATTCACCATAAACTCTGAGCCACTGCTCCATGGTATATCTGATTTCTGGGACAAGCCAACAGCACACAACACTCTTCCTCAGAGGATCAGTGTGGATTGAAGGCATGGGGGACTCTAAAGTATGGGTTTTGAAACACAGCCATTCTTGTGATAAAACTTTGGGGGTAGGTGCCACCTGTTGGGCAGACAGCTCAGACACAGACAGGGAGAAGGCAGAGAGCTGATAGAAGTGGGAGACACAGGATTATGATTGAACCCATGTCTGTGAGGACAGAAACTTCCTGCTCTGCAGACTAGAGAGTGGAATAATGCTATTTTCTTCTTTAGCCCGCTAACACTGATCAACTTAAGTGAGCTAAAGAGCGCCACCAAGTGGAGACTAGAGCCATTACAACAAGCTCAGCCCCCTGTGTCCTCCAGGCACATCTCCACTACAGTAAACTGGCCTGAGAATAAGAGCAACAGGAATCTCTCTCAAAAGACCAGCATAAATCCCTCCCACAAACTTAATCTACTGAACAAAGACTGCAACAAAGTTTCAGCTCTAGGGGAAACTGGACTTAGCTCCATTTGGATTTTTTTTGTTGTTGTTCGTGTTTTCTTTTTCTTGTTGTTGTTGGTTTTGTTTTTGCTTCTTCTCTTTTGTTTCCTGGATACAGAAAGAGCAAATGTTTTTTCTTTTAATCTTAATTTTTTATTGAATTTCATTTTTTAAAACTTTTTACTTTTCAACTTTTTCACTCTTCCTTTGTTTTTCCTCTTTTTTCTATTAAACTTCTCTTAACAAGTAGACCAAAACATACCTAAGATCTAGTTTCCTTTATTTGATTTTTTAAATGAAAAAAAATTTGTTTCAATTATTATTGTTGTTGTTTCTTCCTCCAAAATGGCCAGATGGAGAAATTCACTTTGATAGAAAGAAAAGGAAAAAACGATGGGCAAGAATTTAATCAATGCAGATATAAGTAATATAAACTATAATTTAAAACAGTGATTATAAGGATATTAGATAGGCTTGAAAAAAATCATAGAATACACCAGAGAATCCCTTTCTGCAGAGATAATAGAACTAAAATCTACTCAGGCCAAAATTAGAAATGATATATTTAGGATGATAACCCAAATGGAGGCCACAAAACAAGGATGGATGAGACAGACGAATGAACTAACAATATAGAAGATAAAATTATAGAAAATAAAAAAGTTGAAGGGAAGAGGAAAATAAAGGTCAGGGATCACAAAGGCAGATTTAAAGAACTCAAAAATTTATTAAAAGTAATAGCATTCATATCACAGGAGTCCCAGAAGAGGAAGAGAAAGGAAAACGGACAGATTTATGTGAGCAAATTACAGCTGAAAACTTCCCTAATCTGGGGAAAGACACAGACATCAGAATCCAAGAAGCACAGAGAACTTCCATTAAATTAACCAAAAGCCAGAGTTCCCAAACATATCATAGTCAAATTTACAAACTACAAAGATAAGGAAAGAATCCTGTGAGCAGCAAGGGGGAGGAAAAAGTCCTTAACCTACAAGAGAGGATAGATAAAGTTTGCAGCAGATATGTCCACAGACACTTGGCAGGCAAGAAAGTAGTGGCAACATATATTCAACATGCTGAACTGGAAAAATATGCAGCCAAGAATACTCTCTCCAGCAAGACTGCCATTCAAATTGGAACCTCATCAAGATTAAAAGCTTCTGCACAGCCAAGGAAACAACCCAGAAAACTAATAGGCAACCAACGGAATGGGAAAAGATAGTTGCAAACGACATATCGGATAAAGGGTTAATATCCAGAATCTATAAGGAACTCACCAAACTACACGCCCGAAAAACAAACAACCCAGTGAAGAAATGGGCAGAAGATATGAACAGACACTTCTCCAAAGAGGACATCCAGATGGCCAACAGACACATGAAACGATGCTCAGCATCCCTCCTCATCAGGGAAATACAAATCAAAACCACACTGAGATACCACCTCACGCCAGTCAGAGTGGCTAAAATGAGCAAATCAGAGAACTCTAGATGCTGGCGAGGATGTGGAGAAACGGGCACCCTCCTACACTGTTGGTGGGAATGTAAACTGGTACAGCCCCTCTGGAAAACAGTGTGGAGGTTCCTCAGGAAACTAACAATAGAACTCCCCTATGACCCAGCAATAGCACTGCTAGGAATTTACCCAAGGGATACAGAAATGCTGAGGCATAGGAGCACATGGACCCCAATGTTCATAGCAGCACTCTCCACAATAGCTAAAACCTGGAAAGAGCCTAAGTGTCCATCAACAGATGAATGGATCAAGAAGATGTGGTTTATCTATACCATGGAATACTACATGGCAATGAGAAACAATGAAATCTGGCCATGTGTAGCAACATGGATGGACCTTGAGGGTGTTATGCTGAGCGAAATAAGTCAGGCAGAGAAGGACAAATATCATATGTGTGCACGTATAGGAGGATTAGGAGGAACTTAACAGAGGACCAAGGGGGAGAAGAAGGGCGGAAATGGTGGGGGAAAGGGGAGAGGCAAACCATGAGAGACTCTTGAATGCTGACAAAAACTGAGGACTGGTGGATGTGGGGGGGAGGAGGGGTGGGCATGGAGGAGGGCACTTGTGGGGATGAGCACTGGGTGTTATGTGGAAACTAATTTGACAATAAACTATTTGTAAAAAAAAAAAAAGCATTATGTCAGTTAATCATGACAATTACCGTGTGAAGTAGGTTTTATCGTTACTCCCTTTCTGATGGTCAACAATCAAAGGCTTCTCAGTATAAAGTAGCATGACCAAAGTTCCAGAGCTAACAAGTGGGAGCACTTTCTAATCACATTCTGACCAGTCTAAGCTCATACTCCTAACCACTGAAGACTATTCAAGCAGAAACAGAAAAGAAGTTCCCCAATTTTGTGCAAAGATATACTGTAGGCACTATAGGAAAGTCAATTGTAGGCCCCAAATAAAAAAGTTTACATAAACTTTTCAAAAACACAAGGCTCTGGGGGTCAGTGTGGAGGTTCCTCAAAAAATAACAATAGAACTCCCCTATGACCCAGCAATAGCACTGCTAGGAATTTACCCAAGGGATACAGAAATGCTGAGGCATAGGAACACATGTACCCCAATGTTCATAGCAGCACTCTCCACAATAGCTAAAACATGGAAAGAGCCTAAGTGTCCATCAACGGACGAATGGATCAAGAAGATGTGGTTTATCTACACCATGGAATACTACATGGCAATGAGAAACAATGAAATCTGGCCATGTGTGGCAACATGGATGGACCTTGAGGGTGTTATGCTGAGCGAAACAAGTCAGGCAGAGAAGGACAAATATCATATGTTTGCACGTATAGGAGGATTAGGAGGAAGTTGACAGAGGAACAAGGGGGAGAAAAGGGGGAAATGGTGGGGGAAGGGGAGAGAGGCAAACCATGAGAGACTCTTGAATGCTGACAAAAACTGAGGACTGATGGATGTGGGGGGGGAGGGATGGGCATGGAGGAGGGGCACTTGTGGGGATGAGCACTGAGTGTTATGTGGAAACTAATTTGACAATAAACTATTTGTAAAAAAAAAAAAAAAAAAGACTGCCATTCAAAATAGAAGGGGAGATAAAGAGTTTCTCAGACAAACAAATATTAAAGGAGTTTATGACCACTAAGCCAGTCCTGCAAGAAATATTAAGGGGTACTCTTTGATTGGGGAAAAAAAGACCCAAAGCAACAAAGACTCAAAAGGACCAGACAGCATCACCAGAAACAACAACTCCACAGGTAACAAAATGGCACTAAATCCATATCTTTCAATACTCACTCTGAATGTAAATAGTCTAAATACTGCAATAAAAGGACATAGGGTATCAGAATAAACACACACACACACACACACAAACACACAACAACAACAACAAAAAACAAGGTCCATCTATATGCTGTTTACAAGAGCGTTTTAGACCTAACACCACCTGCAGATTGAAAGTAAGGGAATGGAGAAACATCTATCAAGCTAATGGACATCAAAAGTAAGCTGAAGTAGCCATACCTCTATCAGACAAACTAGACGTTTTAAAAAAGACTGTAACAGAAGATGAAGAAGGGCATCATATAATAATTAAGGGGTCTATCCATCAAGATGATCTAACAATAGTAAATATTTATGCTCTCAATGTGAGAGCATCCAAATATATAAACTAACTATTAACAAACACAAAGAAACTCATTGATAATAATACAATAATAGTAGGGACTTTAACACCCCACATACAGCAATGGACAAGTCATTTAAGCAGAATATCAATTAGGAAACAATGGCTTTGATTGACACATTGAACCAGATGGACTTAACAGATATATTTAGAACATTTCATCCTAAAGCAGCAGAATACACATTCTTTTGGAGTGCTCATGGAACATTCTCCAGAATAAATCATATACTGGGTCACAAATCAGTCCTCGACAAGCACAAAAAAAGATTGAAATCATACCCTGCAAATCTTCAGATCACAACACTATTAAACTTGAAATCAACTACAAGATAAATTTGGGAAGCCCTCAAATACATAGAGGTTAAAGAACAGCCCACTAAAGAAGGAACAGATTAAACAGGAAATTAAAGAAGAAAATTTAAAAAATGTATGTAAACAGACTAAAATGAAAACACAACAATCCAAAACCTTTGGGATGCTGCAAAGACAGATCTAAGAGTGAAGTATGTTGAAATTCATGCATCTTTCAAGAACCAAGAAAAGTCCCAAATACACAACCTAACCTTACATCTAAAGGAGCTAGAAAAGGAACAGTAAATAAAGCCTAAAGCCAGTAGAAGAAAGGAAATAATAAAGATTAGTGCAAAAATAAATTATACACAAACAAACAAGCAAACAAACAACAAAAACCCAGTAGAACAGATCAACAAAACTAAGAGCTGGTTCTTTTAAATAATCAACATAATTGATAACCCCCTAGCCAGACTCTTCAAAAAGAAAGAGAAAGGACCCAAAACAGATAAAATCACAAAAGAAAGAGGAGAGATGACAACCAACACCACAGATAAGCAATTATAATAGAATATTATGAAATATTATGTCAGCAAACTGAGCAATCTGGAAGAAACTGGCAAATTTCTAGAAACTCACACACTACCAAAACTGAAACAGGAAGAGATGGAAAATTTGCACAGAGCCATACTCAGCAAAGATATTGAATCATTAATCAAAATCTCCCAACAAATAAGAGTCCTGGGCCAGATGGCTTCCCAGGGGAATTCTATCAAACATTTAAAGAAACCTAATACCTATTCTTCTCAAACTGTTTCAAAAAAATAAAAATGGAAGGGAAATTTCTGAACTCATTCTACAAAACCAGCATTACTTAGTTCCAAAACCAAAGATCCCAGTAAAAAGGAGAATTACAGGCCAATATCCCTGATGAACATGGATGCAAAATTTCTCAGCAAGATATCAGCAAATGAAGTTCAACAGTGGGGATATATGGAACACACCTCAACATCATAAAGGCCATATGCAAAAGACCCATAGCTAATCTCATCCTCAATGGGGAGAAACTGAGAAACTTTCCCTACAGGACGTCCACTCTCACCTTTATTATTTAACATGGTACTGGAACCCTTAGCCTCCATTATCAGACAACAAAAAGAAGCAAAAAGGCATCCAAATTGTCAAGGAAGAAGTCAAAGTTTCACTGTTTGCAAATGACATAATATTGTTTGTAAAAAACCTGAAAATGTACACTAAAAATTTCTAGAAATCATATAAGAATTAAGCAAAGTCTCAGGATATAAAGTTGATGTGACTAAATCTGTTGCATTCTAAACACTGAAAATGAAGCAGCAGCAAAAAATCCCATTTGCAATTGTACCCCCCAAAAAACTAACAAATAATTAAACTAACAAAAGAGGTAAAAGATCTATACTCTGAAAACCATAGAACACTTATAAAGAAATTAAAAAGGACACAAAGAAATGGAAAAGCATTCTATGTTCATAGATTGGAAGAACACAAATGTTAAAATATCTATACTACCCAAAACAATCAACACATTTAATGCAATTTCTATCAAAATACCACCAGTATTTTCACAAGTTAGAACAATCCCAAAATGTTCATGGCACCACAAAAGACCCTCGAGAGCCAAAGCGATCCTGAAAAAAAAACAAAAACAAAAACAAAAACCTGGAGGCATCACAATTCCAGATTTTAAGCTATATTACAAAGTTGTATTTATTATGACAGAATGGTACTGGCACAAAAACAGACACATAGATCAATAGAATAGTATTGAAAACCCAGAAATAGACCCACAACTATGTTATCAACTAATATTTTACAAAGCATGAAAGAATACACAATGGAAAAAAGATAGTGTCTTCACAAAATTATATTGGGAAAACTGGATGGCAACATATGGAAGAATGAATCCAGACCTCTTTCTGATACCATACACAAAAATGAATTCAAAGTGGATGAAAGACCTAAATGTGAGACAAGAAACCATCAAAGCCCTAGAGGAGAACACAGGCAGTAACCTCTTTGACCTCAACTGGAGCAGCTTCTTAGTAGACACATTGCTGAAGGTAAGGGAAACCAAAACAAACATGTACTATTGGGAATTCATCAAGACAAAAAACTTCTGCATAGAAGAGGAAACAATCAACAAAACTAAAAGACAACTGAAAGAATGGGAGAAGATATTTGCCAATGACATATTAGATAAAAGGTTAGTATCCAAAATCTATAAAGTACTTATCAAACCTAACACCCAAAAATAAATAATGCAGTGAAGAAATCATAAAGATATGAATAGACACTTTTCCTAAGAAGACATCCAGATGGTCCACAGACACATCAAAAGATGCTCAACATCATTTCTTTTTTTTCCTTTTATTTTATTTTATTTTACTTTTTTCATTATATCATAGCATCCTTTATTTAATATTTGTTTTTACAAATAGTTTATTGTCAAATTAGTTTCCACATAACACACAGTGCTCATCCCCACAAGCGCCCTCCTCCATGCCCACCCCTCCTCCCCCCCACATCCACCAGTCCTCAGTTTTTGTCAGCATTCAAGAGTCTCTCATGGTTTGCCTCTCTCCCTTTCCCCCACCATTTCCCTCCTTCTTCTCCCCCTTGGTCCTCTGATAAGTTCCTCCTAATCCTCCTATACATGCAAACATATGATATTTGTCCTTCTCTGCCTGACTTATTTCACTCAGCATAACAACCGCAAGGTCCATCCATGTTGCTACACATGGCCAGATTTCATTGTTTCTCATTGCCATGTAGTATTCCATGGTGTAGATAAACCACATCTTCTTGATCCATTCGTCCGTTGATGGACACTTAGGCTCTTTCCATGTTTTGGCTATTGTGGAGAGTGCTGCTATGAACATTGGGGTACATGTGCTCCTATGCATCAGCATTTCTGTATCCCTTGGGTAAATTCCTAGCAGTGCTATTGCTGGGTCATAGGGGAGTTCTATTGTTTATTTTTTTAGGAACCTCCACACTGTTTTCCAGTGCAGCTGCACCAGTTTACATTCCCACCAACAGTGTAAGAGGGTGCCTGTTTCTCCACATCCTCGCCAGCATCTAGAGTTCTCTGATTTGCTCATTTTAGCCACTCTGACTGGTGTGAGGTGGTATCTCAGTGTGGTTTTGATTTGTATTTCCCTGATGAGGAGGGATGCTGAGCATCATTTCATATGTTTCTTGGCCATCTGGATGTCCCCTTTGGAGAAGTGTCTGTTCATATCTTCTGCCCATTTCTTCACTGGGTTGTTTGTTTTTTGGGTGTGGAGTTTGGTGAGTTCCTTATAGATTCTGGATATCAACCCTTTATCTAATATGTCGTTTGCAACTATCTTTTCCCATTTCGTTGATTGTCTATTAGTTTTGTGGGTTGTTTCCTTGGCTGTGCAGAAGCTTTTAATCTGGATGAGGTCCCAATCGTTTATTTTTGCTCTTGATTCCCTTGCTTTTGGGGATGTGTCAAGTAAGAGGTTGCTGTGGTGGAGGTCAAAGAGGTTGTTTCCTGCTTTCTCCTCTAGGGTTTTGATGGTTCCCTGTCTCACATTCAGGTCCTTTATCCATTTTGAGTTCATTTTTGTGTATTGTGCAAGAAATTGATCTAGTGTCATTCTTCTGCATGTCGCTGTCCAGTTCTCCCAACACCATCTGTTAAAGAGGCTGTCTTTTTTCCATTGGATATTCTTTCCTGCTTTGTCAAAGATCAGTCGGCTGTATACTTTTGGGTCCACTTCTGAGTTCTCAATTCTGTTCCATTGGTCTATGTGTCTGTTTTTGTGCCAATACCATATTGTCTTGATGATGACAGCTTTGTAGTAGAGGCTAAAGTCTGGGATCGTGATACCTCCCGTTTTGGTTTTATTTTTCAGTATTACTTTGGCTATTCGGGGTCTTTTTAGTTCCATACAAATTTGAGGATAGTTTGCTCTAACTTTGAAAAGTATGCTGGTGCAATTTTGATTGGAATTGCGTTGAATGTGTAGATAGCTTTGGGTAGTAATGACATCTTAACTATATTTATTCTTCCTATCCATGAGCATGGGATGTTTTTCCATTTCTTTGTGTCTTCTTCAATTTCCTTCATAAGTTTTCTGTAGTTTTCATCATACAGATCTTTTGTATCTTTGGTTAGGTTTATTCCTAGGTATTTTATGATTTTTTTGTGCAATTGTGAATGGGATAGGCTTCTTGATTTCTCTTTCTGTTGCTTCATTGTTGGTGTATAAAAATGCAACCGAGTTTTGTACGTTGATTTTGTACCCTGCAACTTGGCTAAATTCTTGGATCGGTTCCAATAGGCTTCTGGTGGAGTCTGTCAGGTTTTCTATGTAGAGTATCATGTCGTCTGCAAAAAGTGATAGTTTGACTTCCTCTTTGCCAATTCTGATGCCCTTTATTTCCTTTTGGTGTCTGATGGCTGATGCTAGGACTTCCAGCACTATGTTAAACAGCAGTGGTGAGAGTGGACATCCCTGTCGTGTTCCTGATCTCAGGGGGAAAGCTCTCAGTTTTTCCCTGTTGAGGATGATGTTAGCTGAAGGCTTCTCAGAGATGGCTTTGATGATGTTTAAGTAGGTTCCTTCTATCCCAACTTTCTCTAGAGTCTTTATTAAGAAGGGATGCTGTATTTTGTCAAATGCTTTTTCTGCATCTATGGATAGGATCATATGGTTTTTATCTTTTCTTTTATTGATATGATGTATCACATTGATTGATTTGCGAATGTTGAACCAGCCCTGTAACCCAGGAATAAATCCCACTTGATCTTGGTGGATGATTCTTTTTATGTGCTGTTGAATTCGATTTGCAAGGATCTTGTTGAGAATTTTTTCATCCATATTCATCAAAGATATTGGCCTATAGTTATCTCTTTTTGCTGGGTCTCTGTCTGGCTTGGGAATCAGAGTGATGCTGGCTTCACAAAATGAGTCTGGGAGTTTTCCTTCACTTTCTATTTTTTGAAATAGCTTGAGAAGAATGGGTATTAATTCTGTTTTAAACGTCTGGTAGAACTCCCAGGGGAAGCTATCTGGTCGTGGGCTCTCATTTGTTGGGAGATTTTTGATCACTGATTCGATTTCCTCACTAGTTATGGGTCTGTTCAGATTTCCTACTTCTTCCCGTGTCAATTTTGGTAGTGGGTGTGCGTTTAGGAATTTGTCCCTTTCTTCTAACTTGTCCAATTTGTTGGCATATAGTTTTTCATAGTATTCCCTGATAATTGCCTGTATTTCTGAGGCGTTGGTTGTAATAATTCCATTTTCATTCATGATTTTGTATTTGGGTGCTCTCTCTTTTCTTTTTTATAAGCCTGGCTAGAGGTTTGTCAATTTTGTTTATTTTTTCAAAAAAACATCTCTTGGTTTCACTGTTCTGTTCAATTGTTTCTTTTGTCCCTATGTTGTTTATTTCTGCTCTAATTTTTACTATTTTTCTTCTTCTACTGGGTTTAGGGCGTTCTTGTTGCTCTGACTCTAGTTTCTTTAGGCGAGCTGTTAGATTTTGGACTTGTGCTTTTTCTAGTTTCTTGAAATAGGCCTGGAGAGCAATGTACTTTCCTCTTAGGACTGCCTTTGCCGCATCCCATAGATTTTGGATTGTTGTGTTTTCATTTTCGTTTGTTTCCATATATTTTTTAATTTCATACCTAATTGCCTGATTTGCCCATTCATTCTTTAGTAGCGTGGTCTTTAACCTCCATGTTTTTGGGGGTTTTCCAGGCTTCTTCCTGTGATTGTTTTCAAGTTTCAAAGCATTATGATCTGAGAGTGTGCATGGTATGATCTCTATTCTTTTATATTTATTGAGGGCTGCTTTATGTCCCAGTATGTGATCTATCTTGGAGAATGTGCCATGCGCACTTGAGAAGAAAGTGAATTCCTTGGTCTCAGGCTGCAGAGTTCTAAATATATCTGTCAGATCCATCAGGTCCAAAGTGTCTTTCAAGTCCATTATTTCTTTAGTGATTTTCTGTCTGTTTGACCTATCCATTGCTGTAAGTGGAGTATTGAAGACCCCTGCTATTAGCACATTCTTATCTATGAACTTGTTTCTCTTTGTGATTAATTGTTTTAGATATTTAGGTGCTCCCATATTCAGTACATAGACATTTATGATTGTTAGTTCTTCCTGATGGATAGACCCTGTAACTATTATGTAATGCCCTTCTTCATCTCTTGTTATTGTCTTTAATTTAAGGTCCAGTTTGCCTGATGTAAGTATAGCTAATCCAGCTTTCTTTTGATTTCCAGTAGCATGATATATATTTCTCCATCCCCTTACTTTTCAGATGTATCTGAAGGTATCTTCAGATGTAAAATGAGTTTCTTGTAGACAGCATATAGATGGATTTTGTTTTTCTATCCATTCTACTACCCTATGTCTTTTGATTGGAGCATTCAGCCCATTTACATTCAGTGTTATTAGTGAGATATGTGGGTTTAGAGTCTTTGTGTACTTTGTGGAGTTCATGCTTGGGGTGGTGTCTCTGGTATCTTTGTTCCTTGCAACCTTTCCTTCAGAGTGTCCCCCTCAGGATTTCTTGTAGCACTGGCTTAGTGGTGACAAATTCTTTCAATTTCTGTTTATTTGGAAAGGTTTTTATCTCTCCTTCTATTTTGAATGATAGGCTTTTTGGGTAGAGGATTCTTGGCTGCATATTTTTTCTGTTTATCACATTGAAGATCTCCTGCCATTCCTTTCTGGCCTGCCAAGTTTCAGTAGATAGGTCTGTCACCACTGTGATAGGTTTCCATTTGTATGTTAGGACCCTTTTCTCCCTAGCTTCTTTCAAAATTTTCTCTTTGTCCTTATATTTTGCCATTTTTACTATGATATGCCTTGCAGAAGGTCGATTCAGATTACGTCTGAGGGGGGTCCTCTGAGCCTCTTGCATTTCAAAGTTTACTTCTTTTCCCAGGTTGGAGAAGTTCTCTGCTATAATTTGTTCCAGGACTCCTTCAGCACCTTGCCCTCTCTCTTCCTCTTCTGGGATTCCTATGATATGGATATTGCTGTGTTTGACCGTGTCGCTGAGCTCTCAAACTCTTCTTTCCTGTTCCTGGATCAGTTTGTCTCTTTTTTTTGTCAGCTTCTTGTTTTTCTATAATGATGTCTTCTAAATCACTTATTCTCCTTTCTGCCTCTTCAATCCGTGCATTGGAGGCCTCTAATTTATTATGTATCTCATTTATCGCATTTTTAAATTTTTCATGCCTATTTATATTTTCCATTCTGTCTGTAGCCATAGTTTCTTTGATGTCCCCTATGTTTTTTTCAAGCCCAGCTATTAATTTTACCGTTATTATTCTAAAATCTTGTTCACTTATGCTGCTGATATCCATTTTGAGCAGTTCATTAGCTGTCATTTCTTCTTGGAGTTTCTTTGGAGGAGAACTTTTTCGTTTTGTCATTTTAGTTAGCTTTCCGGCTCTTTTTGGTTTTAAAAACCTGTTATGCTCTCTGTACCTATGAGCGCTGCTGTATCCAAGAAGACTCTTTGACTTTCCAGGGCCTATCCTTTCAGAGAGTGTTTTTTGAATGGTATCTCTTGGTCTCTCTTATTGGGACCTTGGTTATTCTATTTTACTATTCGTAGTGATATTTGGGACTCTCCACCTTGTGTACTCTGGCTTGTTTCTTGAGGTAGCCGTTAGAAGTCTTTCTCAGTGGAATCTGCGTCCTTTCTCTCCCAATCTCTTGGGTGTGGTACGGCTTCCTGTGGCTTCAGGTCTTTTCCGTGTGATGCCTGGGCGTGAGTGCAGGTACGGAGCTCCCTACTTCTCTGCCATCTTGACCCCACAGTCTCAACATCATTTCTTAATATGCTCAACATCATTCTTCATCAGAGAAATAAAAATCAAAACCACAATGATATACCACCTTACCCCTGTCCGAATCGCTAAAATTAACAACACAAGAAACAACAGGTATTGGTGAAGATGGAGGGAAAGGGGGTCATTCTTGCACTGTCGGTAGGAAAGCAAATTGGTGTAGCTCCTCTGGAGAACAGTATGGAGGTTTCTCAAGAAATTAAAAATAGAAGTAACCTATGATCAGCTATTATATTTTTAGGTATTTACCCAAAGGGTTCAAAAGTACAGATTTAAAGAGGTAGATGCACCTCTATGTTTATAGCAGCTTTATCAACAATAGCCAAACTGTGGAGAGAGCCCAAATGTGTATCCAGAGATGAATGGATAAAGATGTGGTGTACACACAGACACACAGACACACACACACACACACACACACACACACACACACACAGATATACATGTGTGTGTTTGTGTTTATATACAATAGAATAGTACTCAGCCATCAAAAGGAATCGAATCTTGCCATTCACAGTGATGTGGGTGGAGCTAGCCTGTATTATGCTAAGAGAAATAAGTCAATCAGAGAAAGACAAATACCATATGATTTCACTCATATGTAAAATTTAAGAAACAAAACAGATGACATATGGGAAGTAGGAGAGAGAAGGGAGGGAATGAACCAGAAGAGGGTTTTTTTCTTTTTTTTTTATTTTTTTAGTAATATTTATTTATTTTTGGGAGAGAGAGAGAGAGAGAGAGAGAGAGAAACAATGTGTGTGTGAGTGGGAGAGGAGCATAGAAAGAGGGAGACAGAATCCGATGCAGGCTCCAGGCTCCGACTGCAGGCTCAGAGCTGTCAGTACAGAGCTCAATGCAGGCAGAGCCCGATGTGGGGCTCAAACTCATGGAATGCGAGACCATGACCTGAGCTAAAGTTGGATGCTTAACCAACTGAGCCACCCAGGTGTCCCAAGAGACTCTTAATGATAGAGAACAAACTAAGGGTTGATAGAGGTAAGTGAGTGGGAGATGGGCTAGATGGATAATGGGTACTAAGGAGGGCACTTGTGATGAGTACTGGTTGCTGTATGTAAGTGATGAATCACTGAATTCAACTCTTGAAACCAATATTGCACAATATGTCAACTGACAAAAATTTAAGTAAAATTCAAATTAAAAAAATATCATCCCCTACATGTCTATAAGAAGGTTTGGTATTTAATGGTGCTGCAGGGAAATGACATAATATACATAATTCCATACATTGAATATCTTCCACAAAAATAAGCATAAATTACCTTTCTATTGAAGACATAAGAAAGGACATTGACTCAGAGTGGACACAAAGATCTTAAGGTAAAAAAATGGGATGAGCAGCAGTACCTTGTAGAAAGAGAGAAAACATAGAGGTTAGTTAACAAATAAGCCAAGGAGACAGTTTTCTATAGTGCACATTGGAAAGTAAAACCTCTTTTGCAATATGAGAATCAAAGAAGGCACTGGAATTAAAGAAACTTTTTGAATATGTATAAGCTAAATTAAGCTTTACCTCGACCTATGACAAAGGTACTAACTTGACAAGATTAGTATGCATTGGTATAGAGTGACCTTAGCTTCATTAACACAGAATGCTACAAATCTGGCCATGTTAAGCAAAAATTGTTCCTTATTATACCAAATTTTCTTTGAGACTATATATTTAACCATAACACAGTACTTACTTTAAGTAAAGATAAACTGGAAGTTTATTTCAGAATACTAAAGAGCCTATCTATCATCTATCTATCTATCTATCTATCTATCTATCTATCTATCTATATCTTTTATCTATCATCATCATCCATATATTATCAATATCTATCTATCTATCTATCTATCTATCTATCTATCTATCTATCATCTATCATCTATCTGTATTTTTGCTGCACATGTATGGTAGTAACTATTTTTAAAAACCCATAAAAACTGTATAAACTAGAATATAAATACCATATTGGTAGATGGGATTTTGGGACATGTAGTACAGTATTTTGGAGGAAATCAGTATTTTTGAGATTATCTACAATTAATATGCCCTAATTTTTGGTTAAATAAAAAAAAGATCACAACACCTAGAATATTTTTGGCAGACAAAATATCTAAAAGAATGTTGTGTACGTAGGCTTTGTTTGTTCTATATATCAATTGAGATAACAAAGCTATAGTTTATTAAGATATTTGATTCTTAAAGTATTTCAAATTTTTTACAATTAGAATTTTTATACTTTAGTTGCATGAGACACTTGCTAGAATTCTTCAGTGGATTGAGGAATTGGTACAATTTCTGTCTTAAATGTTTTGTTTATTGCAGTTGACATCTATCCATCTCTCTCTGTGTCTGTCTCTATTTCTTTCTATCTAAATGAGAGAAAAAGTCATTTCTCTATGGATAACTGGACTGATAAATTTTTTTCTACTATAATTCATATTTTAATAGATTTTAATGTCATAAATTCAATAAATATATACTTATTCCTTTTTAATTAGAATTAGAATATCAAAGTATTATTTCACAAAAAGTCATTTTTTCTAAATATCATAAGTTCTTATATTGATGTTAGTGCATATTTCTTTATGGAGGTGAGGTAATTGGATACTTAGAGATAAAAATGAGTGATTCTGAAAGAAAGTGAAATAAAATGACTGTTGATTTTGAATATAAAGATGAATTAAAAACAAGACCATTGTTTTAATTCCAAAATTTTAGTGTTAAAAGGGAGAAACAACAGCACATACTCTATTTTATTCTCCTTATTTAATAAATTGAGTCTCTCCCCAAAAGTAACATGTATAAAAAGAATTAGCAGAGAAATATGACTACTAGCTCTACATTTATTGTTAAACCTCAGGGTAGCATAGTACATGATGCCTTAGCCATCAGAAATCATCATCTATATACAACTTACTCTAATTTAAATGAATAATTTATTTTTTTGGTATGATATATTATTGGAAGTTAACCTTCATGTTCTTTTATCTTTATATTTATGCTGACTTTTAATTATAATCCACTTGGAAATGTCACATTTAATTTATGAAATTGAGTGTTTGGGTGTAAAGAAGAAATGATAATTCAATATATATTAAATGATCGGTATTTAGTCTAAATTAAAACAAAGAAAACTACCAAATCCAATATAATTGAATACAGTTATGTTACATTTCCAGTTACAATTATCATAAGAGTCACTCTGAAGATGATAAATGGAGATTATGCTTACAGACAACAAATATTTATCTTCTTACCACTGAAAACGTGTACAGTAAAATTAGGACATACTTTGATTTATTTTCCATATGTATCACATGAAGCACCAGTAGATTTGCTATGTGTTGTCTTAGAAAGCTTGAGGTTCTTCAATGTACCAGGCTTTAGGGATCAAATAATATCACATCTCTCTACATTTATCTATCCTTCCTCATGGATCTCATATTTTTGTAAAAGGAATTGGCATGAAAATAATTGATTTGAAAGTAATAGAAATACAATGTAGGGGCGCCTGGGTGGCTTAGTCGGTTAAGCGTCCGACTTTCGCTTAGGTCATTATCTCGCCGTTCGTGGGTTCGAGCCCCGCGTCGGGCTCTGTGCTGACTGCCAGCTCAGAGCCTGGAGCCTGTTTCAGTCTGTGACTCCCCCTCTCTCTGACCCTCCCTTGCTCATGCTGTCTCTCTCTCTCCTAGAAATAAATAAAACATTAAAAAAAAAAAAAGAAATACAATGTAAAGTCATAGTGCATTAATAATGTTAAGCTCCTACAGAGAAAAATTAGGCTCTTATTCTCCCACAGAAATTGAGAGATTGTAGGAATACCATCTTCCTTGGTCTCTATGTTCTTACACATAGTAGAGTATTCTGGGAGAAATCTGTTGGTATTTTTGAGGCTATCTGCTTTCCCTTATCAATTAGAAAGAGTAGCACTTACATTTTCAGCCAAAATCATATGTTTGCCCATTTCCTCTCAGTTTTATTAATTTTTGTTTTATGTGTGTCTATCTCTGTTGTTGAGAACTTACATATTTTGGATTGCTAGGACTTTGGGAAAATTGATAATTTTTCATTATGTAATGTCTATTTTCATTTTTAATAATAATCAGTGCTCTGAAGTGCTTTGATACTCCAGCTTACTTTTGGGTAATGTAGTTCCTTATTTCAATCCTTTCATTTTTACTTATTTATGTCCTCATATTTAAAGTGCTTTTCTTGCAGAAAGCATAGTGATGATTTTTGCTTTTTTATCCAATTTAAAAGTCTCTGCCTTTTATTTAATGTTTATTTATTTTTGAGAGAGAGAAAGACAGAGTATGAGCAGGGGAGGGCAGAGAGAGAGACAATCCAAAGCAGGCTCCAGGCTCTGAACTGTTGCACAGAGCCCAATATGAAGCTTTAACTCATGAACCATAAGATAATGACCTGAGCCAAAGTTGGACGCTTAACCTACTGAACCACCCGGGCACCTCAATAGTCTCTGCCTTTTTACCGAGTTTAGATCATTCATGTTTAGTTTGATTATCGATATGTCTGAATTAAGCTCCGCCACTTTGCAGGCTATTTTCTATTTGTTCTATCTGTTCATTCTGTTGTTGTTGTTGTTGTTTTGTTTTGGTTTGCTTCATTTTCTGGATTTTCTGGAACAAATTGACTATTTTCTTCATCAATTGTATCTTCACTGTTATGTTTTCAGTGGTTGCCCTGAGGTTTACAATTTTCATCTATAATCAACCATAGTCAAATAATATTATACATCTTCATGGATATTTTAAAGACTATACAACAATACAGTCTCAATTTCTCAATTCTTTCTTTTATAATACTGTTGCTGTATTTGATATATGTGCCATGAACAATCAATACCTTGTTTTTTAAAGATTTTTTAAAAGGTTTTTTATTTATTTCTAAGGGAGAGAGACAGCATGAGCAGGGGAGGGTCAGAGAGAGAGGGACTCACAGACTCTGAAACAGGCTCTAGGCTCTGAGCTGGCAGTCAGCACAGAGCCCGATGCGGGGCTTGAACCCACGAACCGTGAGATCATGACCTAAGCGAAAGTCGGACGATTAAACGACTAAGCCATCCAGGCGCCCCAAACAATCAATGCATTGTAAAACTTTTGCTTCAGATAACTGAATAACTATAAAAAAGAAAACTAACTTTATTTTATTATCCTCGTTTATTTATTCTCTCCCCAGTGCTCTTAAATCTTTCATAATTCTGTGTTACTA
Source organism: Proteles cristata cristata (assembly GCA_017311185.1). NCBI lineage: Eukaryota > Metazoa > Chordata > Mammalia > Carnivora > Hyaenidae > Proteles > Proteles cristata. The sequence continues at coordinate 76,376 of JAESUZ010004022.1, read as the reverse complement.
TATTCTTTTAGTCTGAAGAATTTTCTTTCTTTTTTTTTTTAAATGTTTTGTTTATTTCTGAGAGTGAGAGATCATGAGTGAGAGAAGCCCAGAGAGAGAGAGAGAGAGAGAGAAAGAGAGAGAGAGAGAGAGAGAATCAGAAGGAGGATCCAGGCTCTGAGCTGTCAGCACAAAGCCCAACGCGGGGCTCGAACCCACGAGCTGTGAGATCATGACCTGAGCTGAAGTCAGACGCCTAACCAACTGAGCCACCCAGGCGCCCCTGAAGAATTTTCTTTAATATTTCTTCAATGTCATTTTGCTGGTGGGAAATGCTCTCAGTTTTAGTTTATCTGAGAAACCTGAATACAGAATTCAAGGCTTTGGACTCAAACAGAATTACATCATTGGCATCTTTGGCTCTCCAACTTTCAGACTGCAGATTATGAGATTTGTTAGCCTTGATAACTGTGTGAGCCAAGTCATATAATAAATTTCCTTATATCTCCATATATATCTTATTTGTTCTGTTTCTTTGGAGAATCCTGACTAATGCAATTTGTCTCTACTAAATCTCACAGCAGTATTCCACTATTATTTTAATTCCATACTTGGTAAGCTAGGGTTGGGGGACAGGAAAGGAGGGTTCTCTGATGTTCCAATTAACCCTTGGTCTCACTCACTGTGTCCCTAGATGTCTAGCAGTGTCCTTCAAAATTATACTCTTCTTCCAACAGTTGTAGTTCTTGTCCCAAGAGGTATTTGTCTTCTCCTTTCTCAGAAGTAGAAAACACTCCCCATTTCCCATTTATAATGGTTGTTCCCAGTGCCTCATTGGTGACAGGGTTTTGTTATTCTTCCCACAGATGAAAATATTTTTCCTTTATTTGATGATGGACTAGGATTCTTGTGCATTTTTTTTTTAATGTTTTATTTATTTCTAGGAGAGAGAGAGACAGCGTGAGCAGGGGAGGGTCAGAGAGAGAGGGAGTCACAGACTGAAACAGGCTCCAGGCTCTGAGCTGGCAGTCAGCACAGAGCCCGACGCGGGGCTCGAACCCATGAACCGCGAGATCACGACCTGAGCGAAAGTCGGACGCTTAACCGACTAAGCCACCCAGGCGCCCCTCTTGTGCATTTTTTTTTTTTTTTGCCCTTTTCTGAATAGCTGCTATCTCCCTACATCAAGCCATTTTTAGGAGACTGTTCTCATCACACATTTCCCTTTTTGGTGAGCTTCTGTGGGAGTTCATGACAGAAAAGACCAGCAAGAAGGTCCTACTCCTCTCTTTATCTGTGGACCCTAGGGGGTTCGTTCACTTCTGCTAGTCTTTTATTGACCACTGCCAATCCAACTATTCTAGCTAAATTCTTTTTACCCAGCACCTTACACCCTTTGCCTTTCTAATATGGTGCTTGATCCTGTACTTCACTACAGGTATCTATTCTCCCTAGATTTAGAATTATTTGGTTGTTCTGAAATATCAATTCTTTGATGATTTTAAGTCATTTCTTCCCTTCATTGTGTCTGGATTTTTTTCTTTGTGTAAGGGTAGAGTGATGCTCTTTCCAACTATATTCTTGAGATGAAACCATTGTGAATAAGTATGTCATTTAATGTCAGAGATCCTGCCTTTTAAATCAGCATTTAAGGGGCACCTGGATGGCTCAGGCGGTTGAGCATCCGACTACTGATTTCAGCTCAGGTCATGGTCTCAAGGCTGTGGGATCCAGCCCTGTGTCAGGTTCCACACTGAGAGTGGGGCCTGCTTAATATTCTCTTTCTCTCCCCCTCTTTCCCCCTTTCCCCTCCTCACACTCCCTGTCTCTTTTTCTCTTTCTAAAGTAAATTAAAAATAAATAAATCAGTATTGAAAACATTTACCATTGTCCAAATGTTTAAAGTTGTTCTAGTTATTTCACAATAGCACTCTGTAAATGCCATTTATATACTAGAAAGAAGTATAAGCACTAAAGTGAAAATTTTCTAAAAATGAGGTGTTAGGAGTCATCATATTGCACCAGATTCTCTAACTCCCTGGTCAGGTATGAAATCATTATATTTCACCATACTTGTTATAAGTAAACATTTTTTGAACTTTAAGAACTTTCCTTATTTGTCACAGTTTCAAGAGCACAAACTCTGCATAATATATATATAGCTGGGCATACAGTGAAGAAATAGGCCTGATGACATAGTACACATACCAGCATAGCCCAGGGATGATTGTTGGCGATACTTCACATCTCTGAAATTTCCTTGCGAGAACGTGGATTATCCTACGAAATTTTAATCATGAGGTACAAAGAAGAATCCGAGTAAATAGCATCAAGAAAAATAAGAGAGCAATCATAAGCATTACAATTGAAACACTTGTATTCAAATAGAGCATTCTAAATATCCAAATAATATTTTCTTCAAATAATATTGATTTCCCATTCCACTTACCCATTTTTCTCTGGGGTTTGTGCATAGAGATAATTATCATTTAGATTGTTTTTAGTCTTTTGAGACCAAGGAGAAATATCTTAATGTACAAATGTACATTTTACTTGTTCATAAATTTGTTTGTTTTACAGCCTTATCTTTCATTCTGACTCATTATATAGATAAGTTTAGGTTTATGCTGCAATATTTTCCCAAAATTCTTTAATTCAAATTCATTGAGGTAGTATATATTTCAAAGACAGTCCTGTTTTTCAGAAAAATAATTGTCTATTAGAAAACTTTGCTGATTTGTTAACTAGAATGCTATATTTCCTTTAAATATTGTATGTTTAGATTTTAGCATATGCAAGCGTATCTATATATTTTGGATTATAAGCCTAATTGTTATTTTTAATTTGATAATTATATTATTTGTAATGTATTGAGAAATATGTGAAAGTGTAAAGAACATAGTAAACAAATATAAAATTAGAAATATGAAAAGCCAATGTTTGTACACAAGTTTTAATGTCTTAGCTAACATATTAAACATTTAGTTAAAATTAAATATATTAAACTACTTAATTTTTATTGTTATCATTATTTTATTTTATAGAAAGACAGAGAGTGTGTGAGAGAGAGAGAGAGAGAGAAAAAGAGAGAGAGAGCGCAGGGGACAGGGGCAAAAGGAAGGAAAGAATCCTAAACAGGCTCCACACTCAGTGCAGAGCCCAAGGCAAGGCTGGATTGCAGAATCTTGTGATCATGACATGAGCTGAAATCAAGAGTCGGCAGCTCAATCGACTGAACCACCCAGGCACCCCTAAATTCCTTAATTTTAAAAATAATTTTATAAGTCTAGTCAATTAAAGCTATTCTCATTTTACAGTTGATGAAATTAAGGCATGGAAAACTCAAGACCACCTAATTAACAAATGTTAGAGTCATGGTTCAATTCCAATCCATTATCTCAATTGTCTATATCTTTAATGATAAAGCTATAAAGTTTTTATGAATTTTTGTCAAAAAATTATTACAATGGATATTAATACATACAGAATTTGTGTGTATTACAAATTACAAATTACACACACACGGACATTCAGAAATAATTTCAAGTCATAAAAATCAATTCTTAGTGAAGCTAGAGAAAACTTCAGGTTTAATAACATTTTTATTTAAGTGCTCTCAACAATATTCCTTTTGAGGACTCTATTTTACCCCATTATACTTTCAGCTCAATTTATTATTTTAAATCAGCATTGAGTAGATTATGGAGTATGATATAGACACATTTTATTGATCACTGTATTTTAATGGTTAGCCTTTGGTAGAAATTTTTTATCTTCTAGGACTGTTAGCTCTTGGAAAGATCCAGGTATTTAATCACTGACACTTTATTTAGGTTGTCTTTAGGTAAACAAATGGGCATATAAAATACTGCACAAAGAATTTAATTTTTAACTTTGCTAGATTTTTTTATTATAAGTAAAAGTTAAATTTCTTGTTATCCCTTGAAACATATTCAGCCAACAAAATAATTAACCATCATCTAAGTGAAGATTTTGGACTGAGTGAAGAATATCAATAATGTATAAAGCATTCACAGTGTGTCTTCTCAAGCATATTAAGTGTAGAGAAGGAAATGAGTAATTACATTAGCAAATGAAATAGAATATAAAACCAGGATAGGAAAATACTATAAGAATACATATCTGAAGTATTTAACAGATTTTAGGAAGAAAGAATTATCCTCTATTCTGGAACAAATACTTGATTCAGAATCGAATGTTAAAAACATGATATGAAATACATAAGTAAACAACAAACATAAAAACCACAATCATATGTATATTAAAGTTAGGAAGTAACGAATCCACATGGATTTTCTGGTAATTTAGGTCAGCTGAGAACATTTATCATCTCAAAATTTTCCTTCACCCTTTTATAATCACATCCCCTTTCACACCAGACCCTGATAACCTACGACTCTATTTGTCCCTGTAGTTTTGCCTTTTCCAAAAAACTGATATGCACGTATAGAGTGTGTAGTCTTTACTTAGCATAATGTGTTAATACTTATCTGTATCATTGCAGGTATGAGAAGGATGCTTCTTTTATTACGTGGTGGTATATTATATGGATATGCCACATTTGATTATTCATTCTCCAGATAGATCATTTTTAGTTCAGTTTTGAAATTATAAATAAAGCTCTTATACACACGTACAGATCATTATGTGAATATATGTAATAAACATCTCTCTGGAGTAAAAGACCTAGGTGTGGGATAGTTGGGTCATAGGATATTGATTTAATTTTACAAAAACTGCCTAATGATTTTCCTCAGTGTCAGTATCATTTAAAAAATCCACAGTGTCTGAGAGTTCCAGATGATCTCTAAATTTTTTCCTTGCCAAGTTTGTGACTTTCAGTGTTTCTGTTTGTTTGTTTAAAGTTTAGTCATTCTATTATGTTTGTAGGGTATCCCTTTGTGATTTAAATTTGTGTTTCCCAAGTGAGTAATTATGTTAAGAATCTTTTCATGTGCTTATGCCATCTTTATATCTCTTTAGATGTATTGTCTTTTCAAATATTTTGTCATTAGTTTTCTAATTACTGAATTTTGAGAGTTCTTTGTATTCTCTCCATAGTGGACATTTATAATTTATTTATTTTGTAAACACTTTCTGCCAGCCTGTCATTTCTTTTTTCTTGTTTTAATAGACTGTCTTTCACATAGCACACATTTTTTTTTTTTTAATTTCAGTGAAGTCCAAGGTATGAATTGTTTACCTAATGGATTGTGCATTTGATGCCTTATCTAAGAAATCTTTGCATAATCCTATGTCACAAAATTTGTCTTCTATAATCTTTCTCATAGGGATTTTACAGTGTCAGATTTTACATTTTGGTCTATAATTCATTTTGGGTTAATTTTCGGATATGGTGAAAAATCTGGGTTGAAGGTTCTTGTTTTACATATGAATATCCCAGTTTCCCTGGCACCATTTATTATAGTGGTCTCCCATCATTGTAAAAACAAAAACAGAAACAAAACCCACATATCCAAGGACATCTATGTTTGAATTCTCTATTTTTCTTTTATTTTCCAATTTTATTTAGAAGAACAAACCCAGGTCGCAGTGTCCCCACAAAATCCCCCACTGCATGAACTTCCTATTCTGTTTCATAGATCCGTATGTCTGTCCTTATGCCACTACCACACTGTTGTTTTTACTGCAGACTTTAGCTGGCTTGTAGTTTTGTTTTCTAGACTTAGATCAGGTAGTGCAAATTCACCAAATATTTTTTTTTCAAAATTGTTAGGCTACTCAAGGCCCTTTGCTTTTTCATAAATTTTAATATCACTTTGTCGATTTCTATCAACAGCAAAAAAGAGCACAATGTGATTTTATTTGTATAAATCTGTATGTCTAGGTGAATTTGGGGAAAATAACACCTTATAATATTGATTCTTTAAGTCCATGGACATTATATACAACCTAAATTTAGAAATTATACAGGGTAGCATTCTCTGAGCTATGATTTGATTTTTTAAAATATTTTTAAATGGGATATTTTAATCATAAAGTATTTTCCTAGTATTATTCTTTTTATAGATTTTAGATTCATTATGTTTTACCACAGATTTTATATGCCATGTTTGTTTTGTTTTTGTTTTTGTTTTTACTTTTTTTTCAGTTTTAAAAATTTGAATACTTTATATTGGCCTATTCTCAGTTCATGTGATTTTTTCATATATCTTCCATTTCCCTGCTAAAATTATGTATGTTTTTTTGTATGCCATCCCGGCCTTCACTATATCCCATAATATATTAATTGTAGCTATTTTGAAGACCCTTTGTAATAGTTCCAACATACATATCATTTTTGTGTCTTGTTTTCTTAACAGCTTTACATTTAACAACATTTCTTTTCTTGTCTTCTCTTTCTTGTTTCTGTTCTGTTCTGTTCTTTTTTCATGTATTTGACACTTTTTCACTAAATGACAAACACTGTAAGTGGGACAATGAAATTGAGATAACTGCTATTTAATCCTGGAAATGCTTCCTCCCATTGATCATTCATGTGAGGAAGTTCATCAATTTATCCATGAGTCCATCTGGATTTGCATTTTGTTATTGATCTTGCTGTCATCATTGTATCTCAGACTTCACATTTCTGTAGTGTAGTTGAGGCTGCCTCATACCAAGGTCTGGGGCTGAGGTCCTAAAAGATGGTTTTCTCAGTGACTGCTGCACACTGTTAGTTTTTAAGCAACTTTACACAGCTGTATTTCAGATGGGTCAATATCCATGCTGTTTATCCTCCCTCCTGTAGCCAACTTCTCCTTTCTAATTACTCCATTCTAGGCTTATTTTAAGTATGTGTGGCGTGGTCTCAGTTGGCCAGTTCTTGCCTAGGTAGGTAGCACTCTGCTCCTGAGACTTATGAGGGTGGAACTTTTCAATGCTCTAAACATTGCCTTCTGTCTGATATTGTACTTGGCGGGGGAGGGGAGGGGTTCTGCCCACCTTTCATCAGTAGCTGATCTCAGGTTGGTATTAATATAGGATCCAAGGCCAGCAAAGTTTTCTGGATGTCTCCTGGTGGATAGAGAGCTTCTTCTTCTACCCTTCCTCCACAATAAGTTTTTACCAATTGTTTAGAATGTTTTCTGTCTTCTCCTTGGAGCTTACAAATTTGATTTGTAAGAGAGTAGGAGATCTGGCGATATTTATATTCTGCTCATCCTCAACCTGCAGCAATTCATTTCCTACATTTTTGTGGCACTGAGCAAGGCTATTTCCTGCTCTCTCCTCCCATGCCCCAATCCTTCTGGTGAGCAAATGGTAGGGACCACAGAAAAAAGCTGTGTGTCTAGAGCCACTATCAATTACAGATTTATATGATACATACACTGGGTCTTAAGTTTTGTATAAGACTTAACCAGTGTGTCTGGTGACTGGTCCCTCTTACTTCCTATGCTCTTTAATAAGGGAGATAGTTTGTATATTCTGTTTCTTCTTGGTGGGGCTGGTCTCTCATCAGAATTCAGGTTATTTGGTTGTCTTGTCCTCTTCTGGTTTCCAAAATTCAGGTTACTTGCTTGGCCTCTGGTCTCTGATGAACAGAAGTGAAGTTACAATTTTGTAATTTATTTGGTTTATTCTTGTTAAAATTGGAGTGATCTTTGTAGCTTTCTGTATCCACAATGAAAGCAGAAAACTAGAGATCACTCTTGACAGTTCTTTTCTGTCCCTAGTTTTGATTTCTTCATTAAATTATTTGGATTTCATCTCTTAAAGATATAAGGACAATATAATCAAGTCTTTTTTGTAAATCATCATTCCTATACTTTTTCATCATTTTTTTCCACTACCAATCAAAAACCTTGATTATTATTAAGGAAAGAGGTCAATTAAGGACCACATGATTGATGAAAAATTCACAATGAAGATGAAAGATGTGCTCTCCTTTAAGCTATAGAAACTTTTATTTAGGCTGACACTTTATAAACATAATATAAGAAAATAATTTAAAATATGTACAAGTTAACTGTTAATTATATTTTCCTTTACTTACATTTCCTAAATTAAATTTTCCCATGGGGAGGCTAGGTGGCTCAGTCAGTTAAGCAACTGACCACATCATGATCCTGCCTTTCATGAGTTCGAGCCCTGTGTTGGGCTCTGTGTTGACAGCTTGGAACCTGGAGTCTGCTTCACATTCTGTCTCCCTCTCTCTCTGCCCCTCCCCTGCTTGCACTCTGTTTCTCTTTCTCCCCAAAATAAGTAAGTATTTTTTAAAAATTTTCCCATAGAAGAATCAAGTTTCCAAACTGCTTCTTTGTTGCTGAAATATTGTTATTTGTGTTATTTGCTATTTGTGGCAAGGGGCTCCACAGCATTTAATGAGATGTTATCCTGTAGTGTGATGCACAGAAGTTCTGATGATTTGTTGTTTGGTTTGATTTACAAATTCAGTACATGTGTAACCTACACATTGCTTAACTTTGCTCTTGCTTTTTCAGCTGTTAAGTGGAGATAATAATAAATGTTCACAAGATATTTGTATCAATTGAGATAATTTACACAAAGATCTTAGAAAAGTACCTAAAACTTAATTTTTTATGCTTTTAATATTAAGTAATACATGGTAAAACTAATTTAAAAGTACTTATTCATTTTGAAAATTTTGACAGATTATGTAGTTTTGGTGAGGAAATTTGCAAAGGAATATTCTAGAGTCAGAGACAGAGTACAGATTTTGAAATTTTTTCCTTGTGATAAACTGTGGGAGGTAGCATGAGATAACTGTTAGGATCATCTAGGTCCATTTTTATACTAATATCAAATGAATTTGATAAGATTGTGTACTTAATAAGTGAAAAAAAGAGATAAATGAAAAAAATAAAGCTAATGTAAATAACATTTCCACTCAGTATTTACTTATTTAATGTTTCCTAGATGCTAAGCCCTCAAACAGCTCATTTATTGATACAGATAATGGTAGAAAGAACAAGTCATTATTACCAACAATAAATACAACAGAATGTGATCCATATTTGGTTGCTGCTACGTATGTTGTAAGGGAAGGTTAATAAAGTCGTCATAAAAGAAATCATTAATATTTAGAAACTTTCACTGTGGATGTGTGGTGCATGAAAAATCCAAATGAGAATGTTGATTCAAAACTCATTTTCAAAACCTGACTCAAAACGTTCTATAGTTTGTGAAAACAAGCTGGGAGTTGACACTATTCTAACCTATTTTTCTTGCCTTCGGACAGAATGCCTTTGGTGTTGGGAGACATCACATGTCTATCCTCCAAGCTAATCTTCTAGGGAAACTGCTTCTTTAGGTTGGAGAAATAGGTGGTTATCTTTTAAATACAGAGCATCACAGCAATGTACCATTTATCAGTTAAATTCAGCATAATGGTACATGCCCTTTCTCATTCTTTCTGTAATCATATTTTTATCCTTATTCTTTTTTTTAAATATTTTTATTTATTTCTAGGAAAGAGAGAGAGAGAGAGAGAGAGAGCATGAGCAGGGGAGGGTCAGAGAGAGGGAGTCACAGACTGAAACAGGCCCCAGGCTCCAAGCTGGCAGTCAGCACAGAGCCCAATGCGGGGCTCAAACCCACAAACCGCGAGATCATGACCTAAGAGAAAGTCGGACGCTTAACCGACTAAGCCACCCAGGTGCCCCTACCCCTATTCTTTATAGTAGGTCAAACCAAATTACCTTATTTGTTGATATCCTATATTCATAGATTTACATTAATTCTTACTCTTCCATTCCCATGGCACTCTATAACAGCATGTCAGCCAAATTGTTTGCACAGAGTAGATGGCTCTCAGGTGGACAAGACAAAGCAGAGATTTCCAGAAAGATGTAAAGTATGAAAATAGGAATGAGGCACTCTTTGCAAAGCAGTTAATTCAGGGTTAATGGAGAGATTGCACATGAGAAGAAAGTAGGTTAATCTTAAGCAAATGCAGTGCCGGGTAAATGATATTATTGTCAGCTTAGCCTCAGATTTCTAGAAAACAGATCCTGAAGCAAAATATTGTACATAGCTCCTTATGGGTTAGTGCAATCCCAGAAGTAATAGTAAAAGGGGCATGAGTTCAGAAAAGCAGGTGAGAAAATAGGAGTAAGTCATCTGATTACAGATTAACAAGCAGAGGTGATGGTGTGGTCTCCTCTGCAGTGACTGTCAGTGATGAGAAGGGCATTCCTCTACCCCATTCCAGGTAGTATGGGTGAACTACTTTTAAGTACTAATATGCTCTAGAAATTCTGAACAATCATAGAGATAAAATATTGCCTCTCGCACACTGGAAGAGAGGCTTCTCAATACACCTCACACAAGCCGTACGAACTATGCAAAAATTCATTTAACCACCTTTGTTTCTTAGTTTCTCATGAATCAAAGTGCATCCTTTGTCACCCAGAGACCAATGAAACCAGAACTCCCCCAGCTCCAATGTCATTATGTACCTGCCAGTGCACAGACTAAGAACTTTCTTTTTTGAAAATAGGAACAACATACAAGATTCCTCATTAGATGCAATCAGGGCAATAAAGTGACCTGTCCTCAAACCCTGAGGACAGCAGAAGGCTTTGCTATTTCTCTACCTGAAAAGAATACAAATATGTGGATCTGCCGTGTTATGAGATTTCTAATTTTAGTTCTTTTGTCAAAATGAATAATTATATATTTTAAGCAAGTAGTTGATAGAGTTAGAATTTCAGATGACTACAATAATAAATTAAATAAGACTAGGCATCTTAAATGAAATTCATTGATAATCAATAGTGCTAGCAAAGTGAGACATGTAAAATATACAACAGAGCTCCAGAGGTATCACTTATAATGTGCAGAATGGGAATAGGTCTACATTTACAAGACAGCAAGAATATACACAGCTTTCATTCCAGAATGTGTTCAGTTTTCACTTTTGAACTTCGTGTCATGTTCCCAGTATTCAAAGATAAAGAACTTTGTCATTTTCATGGATAGATATATGAATATACTGAAATCTTTAGGATTATTTATGTGGATTATTTATGTGGAGAACAGGAGAAATCAACTAAGTACCATCCTTTGAACAAATTCTTAGCTCGTTCTGTTTTTTTTACTATGTTATTCAAGATATTATGAATAATATCTTACTATCTTATCTTATTATTTTATAAATAATTCACAATTCCTTTTCTGAGAAAGCTTGAGGTATAGAAGAGTGTACCCAAAATACAATTTATTATGAGCCATGACAAGAGTGTGGAAAAATGAGTAATTTAAAGAATTGTTATAATCATTTTAAAATAGGAAATATTGGGTATAAATTTCAATGCCAACGAAAAAGTTTCAATACCAGTGAAGAGCAGGGTGAACATTAAGTAAGATTTTATTAAGTTTAAACATTAAAAAAAAAAAGGGGGGGGGGGCTGGGTGGCTTAGTCAGTTAAGCGTCCGACTTTCGCTTAGGTCATGATCTCGCGGTTCGTGGGTTCGAGCCCCGCGTCGGGCTATGTGCTGACTGCCAGCTCAGAGCCTGGAGCCTGTTTCAGTCTGTGACTCCCTCTCTCTGACCCTCCCTGCTCACGCTGTCTCTCTCTCTCTCTCTCTCTCCTAGAAATAAATAAAACATTAAAAAAAAAGATTTTATTAAGTTAAAAAATTTGATTTATTTAAAGTGATATTTATTACAGACAAACATACAAAGACAAGATATTTTTGAACTAGGAAAATATTTAATACATAAGCAATGTATTAAATGTTTTAGAGTAATAGTAAGCAATTTAATTTGCATGGAGTATAAAGTTTATGTCATGGGATATGATGGGATAGTTAGAACGGATTGAGGTTGGGGAACATGTAATATCCATCGTGAATTAATTTGACTATTTCAAGAAGCTACATAATACAAAAATGTGAAAATTTCTGTGCATCTGATTCAGAAATACAGAGTTAAAAATACAGAATTAGTTGGGGCACCTGCATGGCTCAGTCAGTTAAACCTTGGCTCTTGGTTTTGGCTTAGGTCATGATCTCACAGTTCTGTGGGTACAAGCCCTGCATTGGGCTCTGTGCTGACAGTGTGAAGCCTGCTTTAGATTCTCTTTCTCCCTATATTTTATATATATAATGTATATTATATATATATAGTGCAAAGGCTTGATACATGCAGCTAGCATCATTATCAGTGAAAGTAGATGCTGCAAATGAAGGAAGACATAATTTGTGTGTAAGTTCATATTTTTTCATATTGTAATTGAACCACTCACAGATTTAAGATATCAGCAAAGGCTTCTCAAATGTGAAAACATGCATGTGTGACTCAGATGTAAAACTCATTTATTTTAATATTTTAATGTTGATATTTCACATTATAATGATTTTATAGTAATTTAGATAGGATTTCTAAATCATTGTAATATGAACTTATAACAGTTTTAACTAACTACAGATTGATAAATATGATTTAAATTTATTTTTATACAAGGACTCCACTACCATTATGCATTTAATTCTCTCAAGATATAGTTCATTATTTCCTCTTCTATACCTTTAGTCCAAATATCATCCTTCCTTCCTTCTAAAAGAATCACAGAAGAGAAAGAAAGAAAAGAGAAATAACTTTTTAAAAGAAGCTACTAAATGTAGTAGGAATTTTCTCATTTTTCAAAATTATTTGGAGCAAAGATATGGAGCCACCTGCAATTCGAACTGATAGTGGTAGCATCTCACCATATTTTAGTACGTCACTTGCTATGGATTTTCTACTTATTTTTATAAACTGATCCATTCGTATCACACTTGGATTACATCAATCAGTCCAACACCATTACAGATTTATATGCTAACATTTTAATCGAGAAAGTTAACATTTTAAAACTCGTTTTATTTATTTTTTAATTGTTTCTAATGTTTTATTTGATTTTGAGAGCGAGATAGTGACAAAATGTGCAGGGGAGAGTCAGAGAGAGAGACACACACACACAGAATCAGAAGACAGGCTTCAGGCTCTGAGCTAGCTGTCAGCACAAAGTCTGACATGGGGCTTGAACTCACGAACAGTGAGATCATGACCTGAGCTGAAGTTGGACACTTGACTAAGCCACCCAGGTGCCCCTTAAGACTCGTTTTAAATGATGAACTAAATCTATAAATTCTGGAAACATTTACAAGTATTGAATTATATAACATGGTTTTCTAATACAAATATTGCCAAAAATAGTTTGACATAATCAGAAAAATAGAAAGAACACTGAAACCAACTTCCTTTTCAATGATTAATTATGTAAACATAGACTACGATTTTCACTTCAGATTATACTTCAAGTGTTATTTTTGTTTATAATAATTATTTTTGTTAAATTTATTTATTTATTTTGAGAGAGAGAGAGAGAGAAGCAGAGAGAGAGAAAGACAGAACATGACCAGGGTAGGAGGTAGAGATTGATGGAGTCAGAGAATCCTAGTTCAGGACTCAATCCCACGAACCATGAGATCATAATCTGAGTCTAAAACAATAATCAGACGCTTAACTGATTGAGCCACCTAGACACCTTGTTCAAGTGCTATTTCCATAATAATAATATATAATTTAATTTTTTAGAAATAATATTAATTTATTTTTTGTTATTCCTTTAATCTTAAATAGAAAACTGGGGTATCCAAAAATTATATCTTTGTGGATTAATGATAACATACTATCTATACAAATATATTGTGTTATTAGTCCATATTACTAATATCAGTGATCCACATATTACTAATCACACATTAAAGTATTCTGTTGTCACACTGTAGCTAATTGTAGTTGGAATAACAGATAAGAATTAATTTGTTATTTATGGGATATATATGTTTACTGGATTATTATTAGATTGTGCTAAATGATATAGTGTATTCAAATAATTAATATCAAATTGGAACTCCATAAAAACAAGTGAAATACAATGTTACAAAATAATGTAGAATAATAAGCTTATATATATTTGGGAGATTGAGCTGGGTAATGCATTGGGAAAGTTATAGATCTTAAAATTGAAGGCCCAGTTTATTTTAAGACACAGTCTCTTATAATCTGGACAATTATTTAAAACTCTTTCTTCTACTGCTTTAAGAAATGTTTTAGAATTTATTTTTTATATTATCAATTGATCATAATCTATTAATATGCTCTCATTTTATTTTCCTTGAAAAGATCAACTAGGAATCTTCTCAAATAAGGGCACAATATAGAAGCTTTAATCTTGGCAAACATAAGTTTGGCATATTAGTAAGTGTAATTTTAACTTAACAGCTTTATTGTAATCAAGCTTCACTTATGAAGAAAATCTCATGAAACAGCATAAACACAAAAAATTTTTCTAGAAAAAAATAAAAATCTTTTGAACAATTTCACTCTCACATGCTTCTGAATCTTAAAAATATGTTCAAAATTATTTTGTCTATGTTATTTTTAAAGATAAAGAATATCTCCTTAAATTATTAAAATAGACTAAACTGCTAAGGAGTAGCATATTATCCCAAACATTTTTGTGTTGTATGCATTAAAACTGGTATTTTCATAGTAAGTTATTACTTATTTAAAGTCAGCCCAATTTGCATTTTTATCTGTAAATATGTCTCAAAAAAATACATCCTACTCTTCTAATAGTAATTTTGTCCACACTGCCTGCTCAGAGCATATCGAGCAAATAGCCCAATTAGCCTAGAACCTTCTTTGCCTGAAAACTCTCTTAAATGGATTTGGGAGATCTTGCCTATTTTGACATGGGAGTTTAACAAAATCTTAACATTGGGATCATTGAGTTATGTAAAATGCAGAAAAAAAAGAAACACTCAAGTTTTTGTATCTTTTCTTGGTCAGAAGTGTGCCTTCTTTTCTCTCTTTGAGGTAATGCACAATCCAATTAAAATGAGTTTGTTTCTAACTATTTTCATGTTACAGAGAAGAGTCATTGAAACAATTTAATCATTTCTACAAACTGCCTGGAAAATGTGTATATCTTGTTTTATATAATGTTTAATAAGGTACATTTATCGATTTGTCTCATCATTTTAGAGAGATGGAAAGGAAATTTCTTAAAAGAGATTATTTTGCATGTAGGCCAGGAACAAAGGGCTTTGATATTAAAATTATTCCATACGACATTAATGGTATGTCTGAAGAAGTTTAGTCATAAAAAGGTAAAATATGACTCAAATTTTTAATTTGTTTAAACAACACATTCAATACAGTCATTTGCTTTCTTTTGTTGTTTTTCTATGCCTCATTTTTACACATTTACAAACATAACTCTTCTCTTTCATTTTTATACCAAATCAAAATGTCAAGAAATCTATTTTCTTGTTCATGGAGCCATATTGTAAAAATCACTTACAGATTTTATAAATCTAAAGCATTGAAGTTTGGTTGTTTTCTTCGTGTGTGTGTTAGAACATTTGTTAAATTTTTAAGTTAAAAAGGAAACTGTGACATTCATACTTAGTGAAAATGACATGATAAAATGTAATTTTAAAAATTCTAAAATGTCTTTCGCTGAGATGTTATTAAAATAGAAATATTCTAAAGGAAAGCCCAAGTGAAAAATAATAAAAAGAGTGACATATACATGGACTACATCAACATTAAAGTACCTTCTTATTTTTATAAAACCTTCTTATTTTTATCCCAAGACTAATATTCTAATTCTTCACCCTGTTCTACTTCTCTAACTCATCTTCCCTCCCACTGTTCTTGGTTCTTTTGCTTGATCCACTCTGGCTCTTTTGCTCTTGATGAGGTCAAACTCCTTCATGTCTATCACTCTTGTTTATTTTGCTTCCTCCTTCTGGAATTCTCTTCACCCAGATTCTGATTGATTCATTTCCTAAAGTATATCTTAGGCTTACCTCAGTAACTACCTTCTTACCTACTTTTTATTTTTTTATTTTTATTTTTTTTAATGTTTTTTATTTATTTCTAGGAGAGAGAGAGAGACAGCGTGAGCAGGGGAGGGTCAGAGAGAGAGGGAGTCACAGACTCTGAAACAGGCTCCAGGCTCTGAGCTGGCAGTCAGCACAGAGCCTGACGCGGGGCTCGAACCCACGAACCGCAAGATCATGACCTAAGCGAAAGTCGGACGCTCAACCGACTAAGCCACCCAGGCGCCCCACTTACCTACTTTTTAAATGTGTTCGTTACAATTGGCATAATCTTAGATTTTAATAAAACATTGTTTCCTTCACTAGATTGTAAACTCCACGAAGGCAGAAAAATTGTTTGTCATCCTTACCTCTCTAGTCCTGGTGCTTGGAATAAGGCCTATTGCAAAATAAGTGTCCATAAATGCTTATGGAATAGATCAGTATCAGCTCAGGGCTTCACACTAGAGTGGGTCCCCTAAATATGATTTGTACCCATCAGTAAAGATCATGAGAAATGAAAATAACTACTATAATGAACAGACCACAAAGCTGTTGAGTCATATCTCCTTTGAACTATGTTGAGATGAGTAGATTAATGCCTACCCTTTCCACCTTCTCATGCCCCTGCACAGATGTCCATGTTCTAATCTTTAGAACCTGACAGTATGTTATATTACATTGCAAAAGGGATTCTCCAGATAGAGTCAAGATTACAACTTTAAAATGGAGGAATTATCCCGAATTATCTGTATGGGCCCAATATAATCACATGGGCCCCTAAAAGTGGAATAAAGAGGCAGAAGTATCAGAGAGATGCAGAGAAGAAAAACAAGATATTTTAAAAAGAGGAACTTGCTTCACCCCTGCTTAATTTGAAAATGAGGACAGCCATGAGGCAAGGAATACACGCAGTATCTAAAAGTAAAGAATGACTATCAGCCAAAAGCCAGCAAGCAACCAAGGACCTCCATTTTACAAGTAAATTCTTCAAAAAGCTGATTGAATCTGGAAGTGGATTCATCCTCAGAGGCCAGCCCTTCTGATAACTTCATTTTGAACTTGTGAAATTTAAAACAGAAATACTAACCAAACCCACCAAACCTCCAAACTACAGAACTCAGAGATAGTAAATTCATGTTGTATTAAGCCTTTTGGTTTGTGGTAAATTGCTATGGCAGTAATAAACAATCAATACATATATAAAAATCTATCATTCCCTTGTGTTTGGTTATTATTATTATTATCCTAAAAGTTATATTTTTATCTTATATCTATTTAATATTTTTAAGTACACTTCTAGGCAGAAAAATTTTTACACTTTGTTTCACTTTTTAACTTTTCAACACATGTGTATCACCTTTTTTACCTATTGTAAATTACTTCTGTCTTTGGCAAAATTAATACAAATAACCATTTGCTTTTAAATCTTATAATCTTGATCTACCTTCCTAGGTAGTACAAAAACATATTTTGAAAGAAATGAGATGTAAGAATGAATATTAATGAATGAAGGGGTGGAAGATTGGCAGCTGGTAAGTGGGTGGCAACAGAATATTAAATTTTAAATATAGATGGATAGGAAGAATACATAATAAGTGATTAAAACAAACTGCCTACGTTAAAAAAAATTTTATCGGTCTCAGTAATTGAAGACACAGAAAAGAGAACATATACTGAAAGGCATACTTTTATTTATTTTTCTCTTTTGATGTTAGTAGTAGAAAGAATTTTGGGCTAGGAGCTAAGAGACTTGGATTGCAATACTACCTTATCGGTTGTAAGCCCTTAAACAGGTCACTTTGTTCACTAGGTAAAGGACATGCTAATCTTCATTTACTGTAACAAACTCTGTTATTTTATTTTGTCTAAATGTCTTAACACTTTTAAGCAAGTTATGGGCCAAATTTAAAACTTACTTTTGGCAATGAAATTTTTAGATAGTAATTGAGAATAAAAAGATAGAATTCATGTTTCAGTCATTCATGTTTCATTGGGAAAACAATGGATAAGCCAAGAAGGATGTGCTTTTGTTCTTGTTTTGTTGTGTTTGTTTTTGCTTTTGAATGAAATGACCAGAAATTCTGTTACTTATTCCAACCAAGATAATTTACACTTGTTTTTTTTTATGATTATATATTAAGACTGCTTTTAATATTCCAGGGTTTTGAATATGACCATAAATTGTCATTCTTCTTCTAGAGAAGATTTCTGGGCTATTGAGTATGTTTTGGAATGTCAATATGAAAATGATAATAACTAATAATTAAAGTATATATAGTCATGGTGAAAATGAACTATGTACGACATACTATTCTAAATATTATGTATGTTCTAATCTGTTAATCTCTTCACCAGTCATAGAGACCATTATAATTTTTTACTTATTGATAAAGAAAATGAGATTTAATGAGGTTGAGGAGCTTATTTAAAACCCATAGTTAACCTGGAGTGCAGTCCATATTGAAACCTAAGGACTCTAATTAGTGGATGAATTGTTACCCAGGAGCAAACTAGTCAGAAGTCCTACTTCTTACATAAAACCTTCTTCTGAAATTTGTCTTTCAGCTTCAAATATCTGGCCATTTATCCACTCCAGTTGGTTAGAATAAAAGAGTTCGCCCAGGGGTAAATATCTGATATTCTGAAGCAAAGCTTGGAAATTTCTTTGCCTTTTTCAAACAGTGGTTCTGCAACTTAAGTGATCATTAGATTTAACAAGAATCAAGAAGCTTGTTAAAACTAAGAGGTTAAATAAATTAAATCATTGAAAAAAGAAAAAAATATGATGTTCTGGCCCCAGTCTTAAGTTCCAAAATCAAATTTCAGCCCTGCAAAAGCAACATATCCATATTTTTAAAAAATACTTTAGGGTCAATAGCAGAGATAAAATGCTGATCGATCTCTTTGTAGTTTCCATTATGGCTATATGTTAAATGAACATCTGTGCAATCTCATGAAATTAGCATAGAAATTAGAATTTTTCCTCAATGAAATCATATCATTTCCATACTGATTTGAATGTTGCACCACTAGAAGTTTCATCAATATTTTTTGGCATTAATATGTTGGGAATTATCTTGTAGATATACAAAATCATGTCCCATGATTCTAACAAACCAAATTACAGTATTTGGCCCTGCAACTAAAGCCTACTAAGTGCTGGGAGAAAATATAACATAAGGCACGAAAGAAAAAAATATATATTCTTTTCTTTGGACCAATAAAAATGCAGATTCAATTCTACATTCTGGCAAATCCTATTTCTAGTAAAAAAAAAATAAAGTTTTGTAGAATACCTGGATTGTAAATAACATACAACATATGTAATCGCTAATATCTCTGTGATTTCTTTCAATGGTATACTTAAATTATGTATAACCTGTAATAATATATAAACTAACAGCTCTGTTTTCTCTAGTGTATGCATATTTTTGTGGTTTCTTATTGAATCATAAGAGCATTATTGTCATTTCTTCTTTAACAACATGCATGAGGTTAATTAACCTATGCTAGATTTCTTAGTTAAACAAAGAAATTTTATAATGTACAGCTTGGTGATGATCATTAATAACACTGTGTCACATATTTTAAAGTTACTAAGAGAGTGGATCTTGAAAGTTCTCATCATAAGAAAAATAATTCTGTAACTCTCTCTACTGATAAATGGTAACTGGACTTATTGTGGTGATCATTTCCCAATGTATGCAGATATTGAATACCCATTATTCTCTACTTCTGAAACTAATAAAATACCACATGGCAATTGTACTTCAATAAAAAAGAAAAACAAAATAAAAAAACTTAAGAGTGTTGGCTCCTATAAAACATTTCAAATAACTTTATGTTAGGGATTCTATTCATAAAATATCCATTGATGTAGTAGAAGTTCATATTTAATTTCATATTTTATAAATATATTTTAGTAAAGCAATAAATTGTTTTGGATACATATCTTAAAACCTGCAGATTATCTAAGCTGCAGGATCTACTCTTAAATAACACACAAGAGAAGGAAACAGGGAAAACAAAAAGGGAGGGGGTACTTACTTGTGTGTCCATAGTAGTTTCATTAAACATTTCATGTCCTCAATTTTTGACATACAAAAGGCAAGAATAACTGAGGTTTGCACCTTTATAAATGTGAAACCGTAAAGTGATTATTTTTGACAGGCTCTCCAGTGAGGGAACGACAGTTTGACAGATACATAGAGATTTAACTATAGCACGAACAAGTTCCAGTGAATAAATGATACCGTTTTTAGTTCTGTGTTAAAGACGAGAACTATGGAGACAGCATCACCTGTATTATACTAAATTCTATTAAGCAAAACATTACATAAAATTAGTATATGCTTGAAATATTTTTTATGGAGTTTGCTCCATATTTTAATCCTATGTTTTCAAAGTAATGAAAATATGAAAACCTACAGTCTCCAGCCTTTATTTAATTTCCATTCTCATGATAAAAATAGATGAAACAGCTCAACTCATTCCAGGCTGAAGAAATGAGAAATTAGCAATATCATGTAGATCAATATAAAACTATTTAAGTGTCTTTTATTGCTTTTTCTGGTAATGTTTTCTTCGTTGTGTTCTTTTTGCTTGTTCATTTTGAATTTTGCTTAATACTTTGAAAATATGACAGGAAAAATAGAAAAAATATCTCTCATAACGAGTTTCTTATTGACAAGTGTTTTATAAATAATTATGTATTGTTACCGGTGGTAAGGTAGTATTTACTGGCCTGTGTGTGTGTGTGTGTGTGTGTGTGTGTGTACAGTAATAATTCCTGAATGTACTCTTCATAAGGTAGGTCTTATCTGGAAAGATAAGAGAGTTCTTCAATCCATATTCCATTTTTTAGCAACCATATATGTCCCCAAAAACATGAAACCGGAACAAACTCAAACTTTAGAAGCCACACATTTTACGGAGAAAGAAAAATGCTGAGTTTCTTGTCAGTTTATTAGTTTTGACACTGGGAAGTTTAATATAGCAAACAAGAAATTCCTGTTTTAAGGATTTATTAATCCTAAAATGTCCTCTGTAATAATATCACTGCCAGAAACTCACAAGCCAGAAACTTCAGCATTATAGTTAGCTCCTGCTATCTCCCCAATTCTCTCAGTGAATCAATATGGTCTATCAATACTACATGTTAAATCCCATGAAATCATTGGTATTCAACCATACTTCATCTTGCACCCAGCAACTTAATTGGATTCAAATCTCTCTAGGTCTCTTCCTCCCATGACTGCTGTTCTGGTGACTTGTAACCAAAAACATTTCTCCCCTGTATTATTGAAATAGCATCCATTCTAATGGTCTCAATGCAGCAGCTCTGGGATTACAGTATAGATTGGTATAATACAAGGTCTCCAAATGATTTGCATTGCAGTCAGTTTTTTTTTTTATGGGTAAAAGTGAAACTCATTATACATGGTCATAGGATTATTAAAACAATCTAATCCCTGACTGTTTCAGCCTCAAGTCTTTCCTTTTTCCTCTATGTTAAATTTAGCCACAGGAAACTTTCCTTTAGCAAATTGCTATTCATCTTTCAAATCTTAGTTTAAAAGTGATTTCTTCCAGGAAATTCCTGACCTTCAACTCTGGTTTAGGTAAGCCATCCACCTTGTGTTCTCTAGTTCTTATTATAGCGGGTCTTATTAAACACACTGTGTTTAATGACTATTTGATTCATCAGTATTCCCAAAGTGATGGTAATTTTATAAGGTTGATAGATTTAAAAAATGTATTCACTATTCTACCCTCTCACATATTGTTGAAACAAAATAGGCAGCTAGGAAATAATAATCTAGTGTAATTAATATTTTCATTTTCGATACAAACTTTTAAGACAAGATTAGGAATGTCTACACACAAAAAATTCAAATATATTGAAAAATGCTGAAGAATCCTATCTATATCTGTACCATCTGCCTATATCTATATCTGCATCTATATCTATCTATATCAATATACCATGTGTACAGTGCATATGCATTGCTGCGTGTACTATAATTCTGTCATTAAGCAAATACGTATTGATCATTTACCGTGTGAAAGACTATTTCCTCTACAACTGAAATACAGAGTTAAATTTGTGTACTTCCTTCATGGAATTTATAGTTAAGTGAGGTTCAATGGGGGGGAAGAAATTGAAATATTTTGGATCTGGGCTCTACAGCACTTTTGTTAGTACATTCATTTATATAATATTAAATTTTTCAAAACTTGTTTCATATTCTTACTCTTACCTAGTTATAAAGAATTTTTGCTGAGAGGCAGGATGGCAGGGTGCAGAAAGGCATTGGGTAAGTCCAAAGTAAGAGAGGAGATGGATAAAACTGTCATGGTTCCTTGCCCTTTGATTCTAGTATGATCTTGTAGTGAACTTCTAGCACTTTGAACCTCTAATCGTAGCCATTCCTGAGCTGATATCACCTATTGAAAATGAGCTTGCTACTTTAGATATAAAAATTGCATCTTAACAGTTTTGCAATCCTAGGTCAGACCTTTTGTTCACCACACAATCACTGAGAAGATCAGAGAGTCTATTTACTAGAACTTCAATTTTCTTCTCTCCCACAAGAATGCTGCTTAAATAATTTTTTGGGAAAATTATATATGTATACATACATGTATACATGCATACATATATGTACGTACACGTTTATTTTATTTTAATTTTTTTTTAATGTTTTATTTATTTCTAGGAGAGAGAGAGAGAGAGAGAGACAGCGTGAGCAGGGGAGGGTCAGAGAGAGAGGGAGTCACAGACTGAAACAGGCTCCAGGCTCTGAGCTGGCAGTCAGCACAGAGCCCGACGCGGGGCTCGAACCCACGAACCGTGAGATCATGACCTAAGCGAAAGTCGGACGCTTAACCGACTAAGCCACCCAGGGGCCCCTGTACGTACACATTTATTAAAATGTTACTACTCAGGGGAAAAAAGAGAGTTGGTGTATTCTTATTTTCCATCCTACAAAGTATGAGAAATAAGAAAATACATTTTGTTATACAATTAGCATCTTACTTATCAAATGGTAATAGCAACATGTAAGGTATTGCAAATCGTCAGCCTGCTAGACAGAGGCAGCTTACAAATTGGTGTATTTGACTTCTGTGTTGATGCTTATCAGTGTGTAAAAAAGAAGCGATTGCCTAGATTTAAGTCAAGAGACTTCAAGTTTAAAAATGTCTATTTTCATCATTCCTTAAAAAATCAGATCTGGCATCACTAAGATCAATTTCCTATATGGCAGCCATCAGCTGGCAATGCATTATTCTCTTTTGATGGGGCATTTCATTTTCTCATCAGTTTGCCCCAATGTCCACAAATTCCCAATTGTATTATACTGAGTCTATTACCTTATTTATACCATCACTCTATGTTCAATGAGGAATTGTGATTGTACCATGTTGTACACTGTAATGGCATTTTATACAATTATTCTTTGTTGAAGATTAGACAATGTAAACTAATCATGCTAATGATAATTTCCTAAGGCAGTTAATCTAAAGTGTATGCATGCATCAAAATCTCTAGAGGTTTTGCAGATTTTCTGGCATATTCTCAGAAAGAAAGTTTAGTGGATATGCTTACATCACAGGAATCTGCAATTTCTCTGTCCCTCTCATAAAAGTCCCCTTGAGGTAACACATTTAGTCAGATTTCTAGATTTTGTCAAATAATGACAATAGCAAGGATTTTTTTCAAAATAATCCAAAAATATTGAAACAGAGCAAATACTAAGGAAGGGGCTTATTTGATTGCTTTTCCCTACTTAAACACCTGTAATATATTGAACTTGTGTTAAATTAGTGCTTTCTTCCAGGAAATTCCTGACCTTCAACTCTGGTTTAGGTAAGCCATCATGGTAAAATTTTGCAAGGGAAAACCTTATTTGTATAAACTTTATTTATTCATGAACTGAGCTTGGTTTGTAACTAAAGACAAGGAAACTTAACCAAGATAACGGTGCAACTGATTTTATATCACTGGAGGAAAGCATCAATTTCATTAATAGAATGTGATGCTTTAAATACTTTGGGGGGCTGATCTTTATAGAAAACAATAATTTCTTTCCTTAGTAAATGTGAATTTCTTTAACCAGATTTATATTAGTAAAAAACATTTTTAAAAGATACTTCAGAAATGAGGATTTTAATATACCGGTTTTCTAAGTTCCACTATTTTACGTTATACTTGTTCTCCTGTATCTGTGTATACCGGGATCTCACTTCATCGTGACAGGGGTGAGTTCTTCACATCTTCAGGTTTTCTTGCTGGATCATCTGTTTAAAGGATTTCTCATTTTTTCTTGTTTCCAGCTTACTATCTTGTTCTGGTGGCTACCTCCTTTATTAGCTTACTTAAAATACACATATAGTAATTTTTGTCATTGTTAACCATTTGTATGACTTGTGTACAAATTTCTCTTTCACATTTGATTGGCAGCTGGGTTAAGTATAGAGTCTATCTTAGAAGATATTTCTCTTTAGGACTATGAAAACCTGTTTTTACCTTCGAATGTTTTGAAGTTTAATGCTGATATTATTATGGGTCTTCTGTGTGCTGCTTTATTGACTCAGAAGACTTGCAGTGATTCTGTTTCCATAGTTATGAAATTCCATGGCAGTGCAACTGGGCATATCTTTTCATAGGTTGTATTGGAAATTAAGTGAACTCTTTCAGTTTGTAAAGTCAATATTCTTCAATTTGTCAACTTTTAAAAAATTACTTCAATAATGATGCTTTTTCATCAGTTTCCTCTTCTCTTTTTAGAGAACTCCTCATAACTCCATATTGAATGTTCTGGAAATATTTTATTCTTTTTTCCTTCTAGTTTCCAATTCTTGTCTTTTAACTCAATTTTTGGTTAGACATTTATCTTTAATTTCCATTTTTCTTTTGATTTCTTCGATCGTTTTTGTTACACATTTATATTTTCTGAGAACGCTTATTTGTCACTTTTTTAAAAAGTTTTTATTTAAATTCCAAGTAGTTGACATACTGTGTAATGTTAGTTTCAGATGTACAACACAGTGATTCAACACCTTCATACAACACTTGGTGTTCATCACGAGTGCACTCCTAAATCCCCATCACCTATTTAGCCCATCCCCCTACCACTTTCCCCTCTGGTGACCATCAATTTGTTCTGTATAGTTAAGAATCTGTTTCTTGGTTTGTTTCTGTCTTTCTTTTTTCCCTTTGCTCATTGTTTTGTTTCTTAAATTCTACATATGATTGAATGCAAACCAGTATGAAGGAAAATGGTATGGTGGTTCCTCTAAACATAAAACTACATTATGATCCAGTAATTGCAATACTAGGTATATACCCAAAGAATACAAAAACACTAATTCAAAGGAATACTTAAACCGCAATGTTTATAGGAGTATTATAGACAACAGCCAAATTATGGAAACAGCCCAAATGATCGTCAACTGATGAATGGATGAAGAAGGTGTGGTGTATATATATATATATATATATATATATATATATATATATATATACAATGGAATAATACTGAGCCATAAAAAGAATGAAATCTTTCTGCAATGATGTGGATAAAGCTAGAAAGCATAAGGCAAAGTGAAATAAATTAGTCAGAGGAAGACAAATGCCATATCATTTGTTACTTTGATATCCCTTTTAATACTGTTCTGTTATTTCTTCATGGATGCATTGCCTTCTCTCTGAAAATATTATCTCTCACAAAACATTCTTAGCATTTACTACCTTATTCCAAAGAACCCTTTTGCTTAAATGATTAATTTACAAACATAAGAGTAAAGGAATAATAAACCACAATAAGTAAAAGGATATAAAATAAAAGGATAATTATAAGAGATACTAATTTTAATTAGATTTTATGAATAAATTAAAGGTTATAAATTTTTTATTGTTTATAACTTTTGGTATGCAAACATTACAAAAGACTGCTATCACACGTTCTTTCAGAAAACTGCCTTAGACCAGATTTTACCAAAACTATTGTATCATTAAGTTCTTCCTAATGAGTTACTAACTACATGAGAATGTATTTTTATTTTTTGTCTTTAGAAATATACTGTTCACTCATTAATTTGTGAGGTTGAGAAAACTCAAGTAGAAAATCATCATCTAAAGATGAATATAATACTCTGAGATTTCACTTTTATGATCAATTTTAGCATCATAATTAGAGTCTAGGATACAATCAGTCTCATTGGAATCATCTTCAGAGACATCTAATAATTGTGAAATATAATCCTCTGTTAATTTTCTTCTCTTTTCTATCAAGAACCAACATGAAAATTTTTATTTCTCAGTTGTAAGAAATTTAAAAGCATACTATAGAAATGGATTTCCCTACTTTTCTGTTGTACTTTGTGAACGATAATGCAATACATTCTTTACAGAATATAAAAACTGAAGGGTAATTGTTTTTTTTTTTTTTTGTTTTATTTTTTTAATGCTTTATTTATTTTTGAGAGAGAGACAGCATGAGCAGGGGAGGGTCAGAGAGGGAGACACAGAATCTGAAACAGGCTCCAGGCTCAGAGCTAGCTGTCAGCATGGAGCCTGACAAAGGACTCAAACCCACAAACCGTGAGACCATGACCTGATCCAAAGTCAGATGCTTAACTGACTGAGCCACCCAGGCACCCCTAAAGGGTAATTGTTTATTTCATTTTTTCACCAGTATTCTATATGATTCCAGAATTTTTCCCCCCTTCTTGTTATTTGATCCTTTATTTGGGAATAATTGATGATGAATAAAATAATTCCTATATTAATGAAATAGCAAATTACATTTTTGTAGACTAAAGATTAAGATTCTATATTGTGTCTTAGATTTATAAAAGTACCCAGTGGTCCATATGATAATTGAAAGATAGAATGAGCTTTAATTTATTAAAAAAATAATTAAAGATATATCAAGGTGCCTGGATGGCTCACCTGGCTGTGTCTGACTCTTGATTTTGGCTCAGGTAATGGTCTCATGGTTTGTGAGTTCGAGCTTCCTATCAGGCTTTGCACTGACAGTGTGGAGCCTGCTTGGGATTCTCTCTCTCCCCCACTGTCTGTTCCTCCTGTGCTTGCATGTGCACATACTCACATTCTCTCTGTCTCTGACTCTCTGCCTCTCTCTCTCTCAAAATAAATAAATAAACATTAAAAAAAATAAGTATATCTGTGAGCAATTAGGTAACTCAGTTGTTAAGTGTCTGACTTCGGCTCAGGTCATGATCTCACAATTAGTGAGTTCAAGCACCATGTCAGACTCTACTCAGAGCTCAGAACCTGGAGCCTGCTTCAGATTCTGTGACTCCCTCCCTCTCTGCCCTTCCCTTGCTCATGCTATGTCTCTCAAAAATAAATAATATTTTTAAAAACTAAAAAAATAAGTATATTTGCTTCTTCTTCTTGGAAGATCTCTAAAAGGGAATAGAATTCTAAATATGTTAATTTTTCCATAAAATTAGCAATACTCAAAATAGTACTTTTTCAAGAATAGAATTAATTAACTGCCCATACATAAAATTAGTTCAAATTGATCCAAAATTATATGCAAAGGATAAGATACATAATTAATATTTCCTTTGCCATGAATACTTACTATATTCTCCAAGTTAACTTATTCTGTCTGCTATGTTTCTGTCTCTATCTTTCAGATTAGAGGGTTTCCATAGATAATCTCCAGTAGCCTGATCATAATTAAGAGTTACAGGCTTGGAAGATTCATTAGGAGATACAGTTTACCAAATGTAGAATATTTTCTACAACATCCAGATAAGTGTTCTTTGGAGAAATATGGTAATATCATCTCTTTTTAAATCGTATAAGGATGGTTGGATTTTCTAATAAAGACTTCCTCCATCTCACCTGGATGTTAATGTCCTATAATCCAGAATACTCGGACCTGAACAGCAAAAGAGGTCTGCAGTGCTCAGTATCTAGGCCGTTAATTCTCTGTTTTAAGCTCAGGGAAAAAAAAATATATCTGAAATGGGACACAGATGATTTTTTGCCTACATAGCATTAGAAAGAGCACCTAGAGAATCTGCTCGTTTTACAAATGGTATCTGCCTTATTTTAGTGACTCTCTACTAAGCCCTTATTTTTTTCCCTTTGCCTCATTTTTATGGGCTCATGATTTAAAAATCTACTCAATGTTCTTTAGTACAGATTTCAGAAGGAAGCAAAATAGGTGTGTTTAGTATGTCATTTTAATCCAAAAGTTTCCCTTTTATTCTGGATGTTCTCTAAACCAAATTAAAAAAAAAAATACCTTGGGATGTACATATTACAGGGTTTGTGATCACTTATACTATCATTAATTTAATTTAAAAATGAATATGAGAGGCGCCCGGGTGGCTTAGTCGGTTAAGCGTCCGACTTTCGCTCAGGTCATGATCTCGCGGTTCGTGGGTTCGAGCCCCGCGTCGGGCTCTGTGCTAACAGCCAGCTCAGAGCCTGGAGCCTGTTTCAGTCTGTGACTCCCTCTCTCTCTGACCCTCCCCTGCTCATGCTGTCTCTCTCTCTCCTAGAAAGAAATAAAAAACATTAAAAATAAATAAAAATAAATAAAAATAAAAATGAATATGAGTTCTTCTAATATTCCCCAAATTCTTATGAATTTAAGATTATAACAAGTATACAACATCACAAATATAGTAGAGTTAATTACAGCTATATTGAAGTGATACTATCAGACAGAAAAGATATGCAGATTCATATTTACTGCATTTATGCTTCTTAGGTTCTAAATAATGTGCTTAGTAATTAAAAATAAATATTTTGAGAATTGACTTGATTCTATACAAAGTTTAAATTTTCATTTCCATTTTATATAAAGTCAATATGCACAACTATACTTCAGGTCAACAGAAAATTGTGAAAGTAATGAGTTTATTTATACATTCAAAAAGGCAAATTTCTGTGAATTTTGTGTTACTTTGCTTTTGTTTAAATATAAAGTTACTTCACTGCCTAATTCAAGATTTTCTAGAAAGGTAGCCAAAAATTAGTGGAGTCTCAACCCAATCAACATTCTTTTTTTTCTAGAAAGTAATGTCTCCTCTGGTTTGCATAAGTGTTCTACTTCAATTGCTGTTCAAACACTAGAATGGTTGCATTTGAGTTTAAAGACAACGGGATTAATCTCCAAGTATTTAAAGTTTAAGGCTTTTTTTTTTTTTTAAGCTGAGTGGGTTTTAATATCGTAAGGGAATTAAGTGGCTTTTGAGAGTGATTTTTATATCAACATGCTTCAAAGCTTCTGGAGGTTTCAGGCAACCATTTTAAAGATATTTTGTTCAAATAATGGATTTGTTTTATTCTCAGATAAGTCACCCAGTAATCCCTTGCTTTGCAGCTTACAGCAGCTGTAGCCAAGGTTAATTAATTAGAAATATTAAAGCTTGGATTAACACTTGGACCTGATTCACAAATCATTTGCTTGAAAATATCTAAGTTGCCCAGTAAATTTATTTTTTAAAACTTAATGCCAGGCTCAAGAAAATTCGATTAAAAAAAAAAAGTAAATAACAACTTTTGTAGCGTACTAGGTAAACTATAAGAAATATAAAACTAACTAGTTTCCCACCAGCTGAAGTGTCTTAAGCTATATTTATCATGCAGCCATGTCCAGAAGTGTTTTTTAAGGCTTTTTAAAAAATATATGGCTTATTTTTTTAGAAAATTAAAATGATCAATTTCTAAATGACTGAAAAGCAAGTATATGTGTTCAAATAGGTGGGCCATTTTATACTGAAAAGTAACACATATAATTCTTAATGTATTTTAAAAGATGTGTTATACATGCTTGCAATATAAGATAAATGTATTCCAGGAACCTAAGAAAATCAGTGAGCTGGAGTTGGCATGTCAACACAGTTTTTGAAGATAACATGTTCCACAAATTAGAAACTCAAGATTTATTAGAGGTGAACCTTCCGGGATGTTATTTACATAGTGATAATATATATGGTACGATTGCCAGTATATAGACAAAGAAATGAAAATAAGGTTATGCTTTCTGAATTTTTATTGAGGGAAACTCAAAATATAGAACTTCTCCTCAAGAATGTTTGTAAAATAAAGATTATATTTTTATGCTAAACAGGAAAATCAAGTTCCAAAATATAACCTATGCTGAGGTGTCTGTGTGGTTCGGTAGATGAAGCGTTTGACTTTGATTTTGGCTCAGGTCATGAAAATTCAGTCATGAGATTGAAATCCACATTGGACTCTGCTCTGAACATGGAGCTTGTGTAAGGTGTCCTTCTCTGCACCCTCTCCCCTTTTCATTTTCTCTCTCTAAAATAAAAGGACATATATATATATATATTTATATTTATATTTTAAAATATAATCCATGTTGTCAGGCTGGTTTGGGTCAAAAAATTTTTAAAAAACAATGGTTCAATAAAAGGTTAGCAAGTATTTTCTGTAATGGGACAGATTGTACATATTAAACTTTCAAGGTCAGATGATTGCTATCACTCAATACTGCCAGTGCATTGTAAAGGCAGCAATAGCAAAAGGTGGGAATAAATGCATGTGACCACATTTCAATAAAACTTTATCTATGGTCACTGAACTTTGAATTTCATGTTATTTTCACATGTCACAATTGTTTTATTATGTTTTCAAATATTTAAAAATGTTGAAACCATTTTTAGTTCATGTCTAATGTTAAATCAGGTGGCAGGCTAAATATGTTCCAAGGTATGTTATCTGCCCATACCTATTCCAGGATGTATTGTACTTAATTCTGAGCTATGAGAGTACTAGGATAGTGAACATGGTGCAAAGGCTAACTCATTGCAATTGCCCAATAAATATTTGCTCAATAAATACATTATTTAGATTGCTTATTTCTTAAGGTCAATTTCTTCAATAGGCATTATTTACAGAAGGAAAAGTATATTGAAATTCATGGATGCTTAATACCTCTTTTATTACAACATTTATCCTGGAAAGTTTAAATTTTACATTATTTACAAGTGTAGAGTTAAAGATTTTATGCTTAGAAGAATACATTTTCATTTCCTTTTCCAGTGATGGAAAGCTATTTTATTGTTAATTAACCTGCAAAGGAGAACTTAAAATATTTCTTTTTTTCCTTCTCTCCCTCTCTAATGATATTGATGTCTGGAACTGGTTTGATTAAATTGAAAAGCTGCCAAGGTACTAGTATCTTGAGAAAAGAAAATCCTACAAAGAAAGGAAGGCAGAAAGTGAGTCTGACATTCAGTACTACTTTCTCTTTAAATCCTATGTTAATTCAAGAAAAGAAAATATGTGGAAAGCTATAAACTTGAGTAAAAATTCCTTCTGAGATACTGAGGAGTTGAAGAGAACTTATGTCAGCATGTTAGGCATACGTGCAAATACTGGAGTTTAGAGTTCCCCAAAGAATGGGAACACTATTGCACAGTAGATTTCTACTTGAAACACCAGAAAAGTTGCTACTATTGAAATAAGAATAAGCCAGGAAAATACAGCCATCATTAAAATAAAAACCTTAAATATATTTTAAATATATTAACAATATAATTAACAATCTAATGTGCTGTCTCCTTCTAGTTCTTTCCCAGAACCAAATCCAAATTATATCTAAAAAATAATAGTAATATTCATATGTTCTAATTTTTCCTGCACATAATAGCTGATTTTTTTTTGTAAAATCAAATAAAATACTCAGACATACTAACAATTGGCAAAACTTGAAATCAGGAAAAAAGATTCAGTAATAGAAACAATGAAGAGAGAATAGATGAGAACCAAATATGGAATTTCCAGAAAAGAGATTTTTAAATAACTGTGATCACTAAGATAACATAATGAAATAAGAGAGATTTTCAAGAGATAAATACTAAAAGAAATAAAATTTCCTATTTGACAAAAAAAGCAAAATTATAAAATCAAAATATTTGTTTAAAACAGGTCACAACCTAACAGAGATATAAAATACTCCACCAGTAATGTCAGAAATTCCAACAGATAGAAACTACATAAAAGAGTGTTGCATATGTGACAGATATCATAGGACCAAAAGTTCTAACATATGGGTAAATGGAATCCTATAAAAGCATTAAAAAGCATGAGGCAAAGGTAAACTATGTAGTATTAATTACTAAGAATTTTCAAAATTAAGAAAGATTACATCAGTATACATTATTAAGAAGCATTATCATTGTTTCATTGTAATAAACACATCTAGGTACAATAGAATTTGTGGTTTCTTTTTTTTTAAAATTTTTATAGCTTATTTATTTTTGATACAGAGAGAGACAGAGCATGAGCCAGGGGAAGGGCAGGGAGAGAGGGAGACACAGAATCTGAAGCAAGCTCCAGGCTCTGAGAGAGCTGTCAGCACAGAACCCAATGTAGGGCTTGAACCCACCAACCGTGTGATAATGATCTGAGGTGAAGTCGGACACTTAACCGACTGAGATACCCAGGTGCCATGAACTTGTGGTTTCAAACCACAGCACACTAAAGAGAAGGAGAAAATATTTAAAGGAATCAGAAGATTACACATTGCCTTCAAAGAAGAAACAGTAAGAGATTTACAGATGACTTCTTAACAGAAATGGTGGGAGCTAGGAAACAAATGGAACAATGTCTTCAAACTGCACAAAGAAAGTAACTGACAAACCAGATTGTGAATCACAATGAAAATATTGCTCAAGAACCAAGAAGAAATTAAGACATTTTCTGAAAAATTGTGATTGAAAAAATTTATTCTCAGAAGCCCTGTGCTAAAGTAAAATTCATAACAGGAAATTTGCATGTAGATGATACCAAGGCATTGCAAGAAGTGCTATGGACAAAAAGAATGTAACATGAAGGCAAATATAAATTCATAGCCTCTTTTGAATCTAAATATATATAAATGAATTCCATATGCACATAATTAATACATATTATTATAATATTGCCAAGTATTTATTGTCTAAAAGCAAATAACATACCAGTATTTATTGACACAATAAATTTCAGATACATTGTATAATCTTTACGATAATCAAGACAGAATAAGGAAAGTAAATGAAAGTGTGTATTAGTTTTCAGTGTTTCGTCTAACATACTACTGCATGCCTGGAGGTAAAATCTACAGAAATTTGTTTTCTTACAATCCTAGAGAACAGAAGTCCAAATCAGTATCAGTGGGCTGAAATAACACTCCTTCCAGAACTGTAGGGGAAAACCTATCTCTGTTTCCTTCAACGTCTGGAAGCTGCCAGCATTCCTGACTCGTGGCTGCATCACTCTGCCTCTGTAGTCACATCAAAAATGAATGTGAAATCTTATAAAATATTATGTTAACATATGTTAAAAATAGAACCTTTCCAATGAAGTAACTATACCTGAGATGTATACTGACAAATTTAAAACATTCTATTATCCAGAGATCTCTGCCAGGTCAACATTGCAGATCGAATATACGTGAATACTAATACAAAAAGCAATAAAATATGAAATGATGTGCATAAAATCTGTGCATTCAAAGTGACATCAAGTCACCCTCAAGATACTTACTTTGACTTAGAGTATTGGGGGACATTTACATAATACACAGAAGAGCAGGTAGAAAATCAGGAAACGTGACACAGCTTCAGGCATAACCAGTCTTAAGAAAGGAATAGCTGGTGGGGTGCCTGGGTGGCTCAGTCGACTAAGCCTCCAACAACAGCTCAGGTCATGATCTCGTGGTTTGTGGGTTCGGAAATCTAAATTGGTATATAGATAGCAGAATTCTGACATTACCACAGTTCTACTGGTGATTATTACTTGGTAGAGTGTATTATTGATGAGTCCAGAGTACAAACTCAAATTTGCTTCATAGACACATGTTCTTTTTACCTCCAAAGTGGTACTACTATTAACTCTGTTTTCTTGTATGTAAAATGAAGATGATAATGGTACCTATTTCAACGTGGAACTCAAATTACAAAAAATATTAAATGTAAGTACACTTAAACTGACCTCCATGTATGTAATAAATGCCATCATTTTAATTATGTAACAATATTTTAAACAGTGATGCTATGGCATCAAATAGGAATCAGGATAGTATGCTCCCCTTCAAGAAAATGAGTAAGTTAGTAGGAAGCACATCTATAATGTAACATAGAATTTAGATAATTTTAATCTTTTAAAAGCTAAATTTCAATTATTTGGCAATATCACATGTCCAAAAAAGTTCCTCAATACATTTCAAGAAAATATGTATGTTTAAAGATATTCTTTGCATGGTGGTGACTCACAAGATTTACTCACAATGCATCTTTCTGTGAAACTATTTATATGAATAATAAATCAAATCAACATGGACTTTAAATATGAAAAACAACAACATACCCTGATCTTCAACAAAGGAATTTGAATTTTCACTATTTAATACTTATTTCTATGTTATTTAGGAGCAGTCTGTGTTTGGACTCAACCAATTTGGGACTCATGGGCTATTCTCTTAATTTTTTAATTAAATCATATGAGTCTGCTGAGTACAGGCCTGAAAATTATAAATTTAGAAGGCAATACAAATTTTAATATACAAACTATTTTTAAAAATCATAAAATATAAAACATTCCTTATTTTGTTTTACTTTCTCCATTTTATTATGATAAAGATATATCAGCAGTACCTTTATAAATTTGTCAGGTGTTACATCAAACTAGTATTTAAACTTGCATATATCCAGCCATGAGATAAACTGCGTGAATTAACATAAGAGAATACTTTTAGGATATCACTCACTTTGGGATTATATTCTGGACAAACTGCACAGAAGAAGTATTGAATTTGTAGTATTACAATACCCATAAATATATCAATTTTGTCTTATTTCTATGTGTCAAATTTATAATTCCTCATAGAATAAGTTATTTTTTCATATTAATGAAAAGATTATTTAGAAGTTTTCCTCCCTTGTGCTTCCACTCACTTTATATATAATTCCAGCCAAGTTACTGCTACCTTCTCTTTTGTGTTGAGAAATAGATTGAATGAATGAAAAATTAGAAGACAGGATTTCCTGCTTCTGAATGAATGCTTATTTAATATGCGAGGGATGGAAAAGAGAGGTTTTTTTAGAGTTTTGCATTGGTGCTCATTGAGAATGGTGAAAAGATAAATTGTCACTTCTTATGAGCAATACTGAGAGGTGGCAGCACTTCTCAGTAGAATTGACACCCACATTATCATCTGAGGGAATCCTAGAATCACAATGCCTCAGAAAAGCAATAAAAAGGGTACAGGAATATTTCAAATCACAGATTGTGCAAATGAAAGCAAACATAATGGCAAGATTTCACTGAATATATCAATTTGAATCTTTGATCAGTGCAAGAATCTTCCTTCAATAAGCATGTAGATGTTTAGACAATATCTTAATTGTAGATTTGGTTATCAACGCTATTATTTTTACAATGAATAAGAATATACGTATTCCTACATATTCATATTTATATATATTTATATACCTATCTAAATATAAATATATATATACATATAAATTATATGTATATATTTTTTTGTGGCTCAAACAAGAAAACTAGGCAACATTACTTGCTTACTTTTGTATGGAACAAGAAACTATTTTGTCTGCATCCCAGAGATACGTATTAAAAGATCTGAGGTAAGGGAGATGCAGAAAATGGAATGGTGATTTACTTAGTTAACCCCTTCCATAACTTCCAGTGGTATTCTTGTGATTAGGGTTTGTATTGAGCCACTTAAGTGGGTCTTAATAGAAATGCTCACATGGTCAGGAAGATAAGGAAAAGGAAAAACAGTATCAAGCCTGAAAATGTGAACTAAGTCTGTTCCTAATAAGCAGTATAATCTTTATCTAGAAGACAGAATTTTTACCATTAGTATCCAACAATTATTCTGAGCATTCTCTAAATATAGTCTTCAATAATTTCCATAAAATTTCTTTGAAAGGAATGTGTACTTGCATATTATCACAAAACTGGGCATTGCAGTTTGCAGATTTGCCTATCAGAAATAATTTATTTTCCTCTTTGTATGTCATGATAAAAATACATAAATTTAATTAAAATATTCAGATATTATAAAATCCATATTTCCTCTTCCTGCCATTAGTAATTTTCATTAATAGATTAATCTGAAAACCTTTTGCAACTTCCCATAAAAAAGAACATTTGTTCTCATTTTAAATTGGAAGAAACAAAGAATAAAATTATTTTTATATAACCCATATTCTACCCTAGTTGAGAGTCAAAAGTGGACGTGAAAAGAATAAAATTCATAATGCTCCCTTGTGAGCTTTTCACACTTGAGACTCTTCAGGGATAGAATCATTAATTCAGGATTGTCTCTTTCAATTTCTGTTTCCATCAGGAGGACATAAGGTTATATTCTCTCATAAAGCAATTTACATAATAATTCAAAATAAAGTTTTCAGGCTAAATTTTGAAAAATCAGAAAAAAGTTCTAAAGGGATTAAGTAGGTGGCTGAATAGCTAAGTTGCCGATGACATCAGGAAATTAGAAATTATAATAAAGGAACCAACTTCTTACCCTGTCTAGGTCTCTCTCTTCCATTCGTTTTAAAATCTACACTTGTCCAAGAAGGAAATTGACTTTTTAATACTGCATGATGTTAAAGTGAGGTGAAGTTTCAAAAGCCATTTATCCCAATTAGTAAGTCTAAGAATGAACTATTCATTTAGAATTTAATTAAATTCTAATCACATAGTAGGTCAGTAATACATATACATTCAATGAACAAATGACTTTTCATTTCCCATTAGGTATCAGACAACATAATACAAAATTCGTTTTGATTGTATTAGAAGTACCACATTAAGCTTCAAAATATTAACTGCATTACTAATGTCAATTTTGAATGCATTCAACATTTACTTTATGTACGCAGCATATTTCACTTGATTGCTTCCTAATATTATGGTTTTAAACTTTCAGCAACTGCCACAAGTTCAAAATTTAAGTACATATCTTATGGCTTCCAGTTCTCTGCTATATTTTTCTAATTTTGTTTGCATTTCCCTGAACTTGTTCAGGACATTGAAAGTTCATGCTTAAAAATTCTATTAACTGGGTTGCTTTTGGATCTCTTTCTGTGGTGCAATACTTCTTTTGCTTTTTAGTGATATTTTCTTGATTTATAATATCTATCTATCTATATCTACCAATCTATCTATCTATCTGTCATCTATCTATCTATCATCTTTCTATCCACCTATCTATCTAGATATCTAGATATACTAATGTATATGTTAATGTACATGGCATGGCTATGTGAAAAAAATTGCAGTAAAATTTGGGGACTAGGATGATGGTATCTTCCTTGAGAAGAACTTATGTTGACTCTATGTAAGTGGTCACAGGCATAAGAAATCCTAGATGAATACAGTACATTTTTCTGAGAATGTGGTCATTTGAACTAGGCTTCCATTCCTATTTGAACTGGACTACTTTCTGTTCAACTGTATTCCTGGATGATGAGCTAAAATATTTTGGCTTACCAAGGATTCATCTTATCTGATAATATTTATACTATCATCATATCTCTCTTTAAAAAAATTATTTGTCATCCTTACTTCCTTGGTTTTTCTTTATCTTCTCTGCATTTGTTGTCTAATGTCATAAAATGGAAGTTGCAAAAGTTGACTCCCCACACACACACACCCAATTTAAGTTTTCTCAAGGAGAGTTTTGTTTCATATTACGGTCTGCATTAGAAGGTTCCCTCAGTGTTCCATCCCCTTTGGTAAACAAAATTTTCAAAATTGTATTAAGTTATGAAATAATCGAATTCTCTGATAAAGGCTTTAAATTTTTATACTAACTTGAAGAGAATATTTATTTTCACATTGTTGCATTTTCCATTTGGAATGCAATAGTATGAAGAGTGAGTTATATTTCCGTGTTTATCATGTTGAAAGACATGTTTTTAAAAAAAGTATCATGTATATATATGTGTGTGTATGTATGTTTATTTGTATATGTATGTAACATATATGCATTTTTTAAATTAAGTCATCTGGCATGAAAATTGCCAGAAACTCAAATCATTGAGAACAACTAAAAAACTTTCACTATTATCCAAATATAAATATCTGATAAGAAAAAAGAATTTCTGAGATATTTTTGGACATGTCAACAATTACTTTGTTGCATGATAATATATTTCAAATTATTTTTTGCAATGCATTTTTATGTGAAATGTTTGGGGGACTCTCATCATAAATCACAGGTATGATTTGTTATGTAGCAGGAATATATCAAGTTACTAACGTAGTTTTTATTCTCATGGCCATAATAGTTTCTGCTGTGTAAAAATTAAATGAAATACAAATCTGGGTTGCATTTAGTGGTATGATTTCCTAAAACGACATGGCAAACAGTGAAATTCAGCAGATGTCATTAATGGAATAAAATCTGTACTTAAAAACTGCTATTCTAATAACATGATGAGTTCAGTATTATTCATGTTTTAGGACTCATACATAACGATAATTATTCTGTTTCTAATTTAACACTGAAATGGACTAAATATGATGAATATTTAGTACTGAATACCATTGGGACACACATATAAACATTTATGCCTTCAACTGAAATGCTACATATGAGGATTTATGAAAAATACTAAGAAATGCATAGTCTCCCTTAGTGTGTATGCATTTAAAATGATAATTGCTTGGTTGTGGTGTTTGTAATTTAATAATACAAATTTCAGCATTTTTGTCTTCCAAAGCCCATTCAACAGCCTAGACAAAATTTTTATATCCACCAAATGGAATAAATAGGTAACTCTTACAGCTGGAAGTGCTGTTAGAAACATCCATATGGCTTGGATGTCAACTTTCCTTGACATTAGAGAGTAAGGAGTATAAACTCCAAACAACTTAAGGTATCAGCATAGACCTTGATGTCAAGCTGGAGTTCACAAAGTGTGAGATCATGACCTGAGCTGAAGTTGGACACTTAATCAACTGAGCCACCCAGGCGCCCCCCAAAAAAGGGAAACAATCTTAAAGTGGCATAAAGCAAAAAGTTTGTTCCTTGAAAAAATAAATATAATTGATAAAAAATTCTAGCAAAACTAACCAAGAAAAATAGAGAAGACAAAATTTACCAATGCAGAAATGAAAGATAGGTCATAATTACTGATCCCGTGGGCATTAAAAGGATAATAAAGGAATACTATAAACAACTATATGTACACAAATTTGGTAACTTACATAAAATAAACTAATTTCGTAAAATACACAACCTATTGAAACTCAAGCAAGGAGAAATACATTATCTCAGTAAGCCTACAAGCATTAAAGTAATTGCCTCAATCATTTATCATCTTTTAAAAAATTGCCTAGATAGCCTAACTGGTGCATTCTACAAACCTTCAAGGAAAGAAATCATACAAATATTCCTTCCAGAAAATAAAATCAGAGTGAATACTTCTCAACTCTTTTTATGAGGCCAGGCAAGAAATTTACACATTTTGTGTAAAAATGTATGGCCTTATAAACCATCACATAATTATTTATAGCATTTTTATTCATAATTAGCAACAATGCAAAGCAACCAAGAAGTTTTTTACTAGGTAAATAAATATATATTACCATGAAGTATTATTCAACACTTTTTTTTAAAAAGACACCTCAAGCAACAGAAAGATAGGAATGTAATATGTAAAAAGTGCATGTATACATAGGAATGTATAGTATGGTAAGAACATATTTTTTTTCTCTGTCAGCCAAGAAGCTTTTGAAACAATGATGCCCCAGTAGCAAAAAACACATCCACTCCTCAGCTTTTGGTTTCTAATGCCATTCTCCAAATAAGAAAAAAAGGGGGGTGATCCCTTGGAGAAATTGTTGATTCTAGAACTCAAGCGAATAGGCAAGATGAAACTGGAGTATCTTATAGTGTCAAAAGGCAAAAACAAACAAACAAACAAACCTTAAAATCAGCCAAATGAAAGTGGTTTCAAAATCTAAAGCTGGAATTTAGACCAGAAAACTAAATTAATAACAAACTATTGAATTATAACCCAAAATATAAACTATATAGCCTTTAGTACATGCTGATCAATAAATGAAGGAGAGGAGACAAATATCCTATGCAGAAGAATTCTTCTTTCTTTTAATTTTTTTTTTTTACTTTTAAAAAATTGTTTTAATGATTTATTTCTGAGAGAGAGAAAGAGAGAGACAACGATGAGCAGGGGAGGGTTAGAGAGAGAGGGAGACACAGAATCTGAAACAGGCTCCAGGCTCTGAGCTGGTTGTCAGCACAGAGCCCCACAGGGGGCTTGAACTGATGAACAGTGAGGTCATGACCTGAGCCAAAGTTGGACGTTTA
This sequence comes from Proteles cristata cristata, assembly GCA_017311185.1. Taxonomy (NCBI): domain Eukaryota; kingdom Metazoa; phylum Chordata; class Mammalia; order Carnivora; family Hyaenidae; genus Proteles; species Proteles cristata. The sequence goes on along the minus strand of JAESUZ010004022.1, from coordinate 36,156 downwards.
ACCTACTAAGCTACCCAAGTGCCTCTCTTTTAATTTTTTTTTTTTAGCATTTATTCATTTTTGAGAGACAGAGAAAGATAGAGCATGAGTGGGAGATGAGTAGAGAGAAAGAGGGAGACACAGAATGTGAAGCAGGTTCCAGGCTTTGAGCAGTCAACACAGAGTCTGATGCCAGGCTCGACCTCACAAACTGTGAGATTATGACCTGAGCTGAAGTCGTGACACTTAACCACCTGAGTCACCCAGGTGCTTCAATGCAGAAGAATTCTAAATTACTCTTGTGGAGAGTCCACTCTAATTGCAGGAGAGCATAATAACCCACTCCTTTAGTATATCTTGACAGTGACTCCAAAGAGTACCATACAAAAAAAGGAAAAATAATATATGCTGACCAGTAGAGCAAATGTTATTCCATATGAATGTGTCATTATATAAATTAGGTACAAAATTAGAAATACACTACTTTACTGGGGATAGAGAATAGGATGAGCAATCATCAATTTGAAAACCTTAGTAGCAGAATGTCTTAGTCTTTTTGATAGTCTTTGTGAATATATACTGATGCAGCATAGTATGCATTTAATTGATTTAAATAATTTTTCACCAAACAAACAATAATTATTTGAAGTAAGACATAAAAAGTCATGTCATGTTTTAGAACATGCAGGACCACAAAACAAATTTGAAATTCACAAAGCCCCTCATTAAAAAACATGGAGGAGTGACACCTGGATGGCTCAGTCGATTAAGTGTCTGTATTTGACTCAGGTCATGATCTCATGGTTCATGGGTTTGAGCCCCACATTGAGATCTGTGTTGACAGCTCAGAGCCTGGCACTTGCTTGCTTCAGATTCTGTGTCTCCATCTCTCTCTGTCCCTCCCTTTCTCATGCTCGTGCTCTCTCTTACTCTCAAAAATAAATAAACATTATAAAAAAGAACAGACTTGAAGAAAAAATTGAAAAATGGAAAACAAAATCTTGCAGGACTCAAGTTTTCTGCATATTAAATTAAATTTGAAAGTTTTAACAATTAAAATTCAAATTGAAATCCTATGTTGCTGAGAAGACAACTTTCCTGAGCAAACTTTAGTCACATTTCTCTGAGTGGCCTTCTTAACCATGCTTCTACCTTTGGATTTCTGTGTTTATCTTTGCATCACCCAATTTTTACAAAAATTCTGCTAAATCAGCTTAGCAAGAATCCCCACCCTGGATATCTGAGTGGATTTCTTGTTCTCCACTCTTAGTATCTGATTACCTTGGCCAGCTTCCAGCAAAAATTGTCCTTAGTTATCCCTGAAGTTCCCCCTTAGTAATTTGCCAATCACCGACCCCCATCCACCCTGCTCCTTGGCTATAAATCCCCATTTGTATTTGAAATTGAGTGTGATTCACCAGTGATGTCTTTTCTATCCTCTTTTATCAGAACATTAGGGTTCTGAACAAATACTCCTGGTTTTACTGATTTAATTACAGTTTAGAAATAGTTTTTTTTATATTGTCAACAAAGAGAAAATGGATATGTTTCTGACTAACAAAATAAAAAATAATACAAAAATCTAATTATACCTGCAATAGATAACCTAAAGCTACAGACAATCTGAAAAAGCAAAGAAGCACCATGTGGTTTGTCTTTTATGTTATATTTTTAAACTATATTTCCAGAGAAACTTGCTTCACTAAAGCAAATTGATATAATCTTGGAAATGAAATTCGAGGTGTTAAAAGCAATTTCACATCAAATTCAAAGGCCAACTTTACAAGAAACCACTGAAGCCTCCCCCCAAAATGAGGCAAGTAATTCTTCTAGAACAGTGTTTCTCAAGGAATAGATATAAACATCTCTGTATCTGAGTCACCTAGAATAGTCATTTGAAAGAATTTCTGGATTCCACACTAGTCAACTGATTCAGAACAGCTGAGGGCATTTATTTTCATCTGGGTTAAGAACCCTCATTATTCAAGAATCATTAAATTTTGAAACTAAATAAATACTACATTAATTCCACAACCATTATTATAAAACAGAGGTGGCCTTGCAATAGGGGTTTTTGTAAAGAATAGCATGCTTGACTGACTATACTGATTACATTCATACACCAATTATTATTCAGCTTTTTATTTAGAATGTTTTGTGTAAGTACAAAATTTAAGTGGAAATTTCCTAAGTCTGATAGAATGATCTATCCTCCATTTTGATACTTCTTTGCTCTTTCTATCTTTTTTTATATTAACTATCTAGTCATATTTCATGCACTAATAATAGCAATTGAAGACATTTAGCTTTTTAAGCAGTAGTTGTAATTATATTACTTTTCCTATAAATAACGTAGGAATTGATGCTTTTATGATGAAAATGAACACAAGTGATTGAATATTTATGATTTAGAATCTTTTTGGAAGAGAATATGACAGCACTGAAAACATGCAATTACCAGAAATACTTACAGTGATTAAAATGTTAATTAATGACAGTTTCTTTTATTAGCATAAATAAAATCATACTACATATAGAAAAATGAAAGTCTCTTATAATTTTTAAAACTCAGATTTATTCATTCATTGAAGAAAATATACTTTCAAATCAAATATTTCAAGTAATTCAAGTAATTCAAATAATCTGTTTTAATTTCCTTCCAGACATCAAGTAACATAAAACTCATCATCTAATGCTCATACAATAGGCTGACCTAAGCAAACACAAATTATTGTAAAACATTTTAAAGCTACTGAAAAGTTGAGTCTTGTTATTCCTCACTATTAAAACCAAAATACTTTGGAATCATTTAACAGTAACATTCAGTGCCAATACTAAATTTATTCTAAGAATTTGCACGAAAATCAATCTTTTAAACTAGAAAATATTTTTGTTCCAATCATTTCAATACACTAATTCAATATAATTCCCTATTTGTTTTTATTGTTTCTTTAGTAATGTTTTTCTTTCCCTATCTGCTTATTCAATCTCAGTTGAAGGTTTTAAAGCTTCAACCACTCAAGAGTTTCAAGGGATTTGATATTTGTGAGAATAGGTTGCATTATTCTGATATTCCATGATATGTGTGTTTGTCTTTTAAGATACAATAATTTTGTATCCCACTAGATATAGTGGGATTTCATTTTAACCTTATAAACCCAAACTGCTATAGGCATATCTGGTATAAAACATTCATGGTTCAGGGTGTCTGGGTGACTCAGTCAGTAAAGCCTTCAATTCTTGATTTCTGATCAGGTCATGATCCCAGAGTCATGGGATCACATCCCACATCAGGCTCTGTGCTGAGCTTGGAGCCTGTTTAAGTTTCTCTTTCTCTCCTGCTCCTCCCTCGCTCATGTGTGCACTATCAAAAAACAAAACAAAACAAAAAACTCTGGTTCAAAAATCATGATACATTTGACAAGGTGCTTATTTATTTAGTGGAAGGGATTACTTGATACTTCGGGAATCTCATCTTACTACAATATAGTTATTTCATGGATTGAGAATCATCATATATATGTCTATGTATCACTGAACTTCACATTGGAATGTCATATTCTAATATATAATTCACTTATTTTAAACTCAAACATGTCTTAACTTCTCTTATTTCTAAGTTTATATTCCAGGGTCCATCAGAAATAATTCCCGACACACATCCTCAAACTCTCTACTTTTACCTAAAACTCTACCAGATTTTCTACCTAATATCCTCACCTTCATCTCCTCTCCTCTTTTCTTCTTTTACTTCACTGCAGCAATAATGGTTTCGTTGCTACTCGAATTGACCCAAGACTTTTACAAACAATGCATTTGTCCTTGATCTTCCTTCTGTGTGGAAATCTGTTTCCTGGTTGATTCACTCATCTCCTTCAGATCTCTGATCACATATCATCTTTAAAAGTGAGGCTTTCTATTAAATAAACTTTAAAGAAAGGCAGGGAGCACCTGGGTGGCTCAGTCATTTAAGCATCTTCATCCGACTCTTGACTTTGGCTCGGGTCGTGATCTCACAGTTCATGGGAACAGTGGAATCTTCTAGGGATACTCTCTCTCTCATTCTGTTTCTTCCCTCCTCACACTCTCTCTATTAAAAATAAATAAATGGGGTGCCTGGTGGCTTAGTCGGTTAAGCGTCCTACTTTCACTTAGGTCATGATTTTGCGGTCCGTGGGTTCGAGCCCCGCGTCGGGCTCTGTGCTGACTGCCAGCTCAGAGCCTGGAGCCTGTTTCAGTCTGTGACTCCCTCTCTCTCTGACTCTCCCCTGCTCACGCTGTCTCTCTCTCTCTCCTAGAAATAAAAAAAAATTAAAAATAAAGAAATAAATAAACATTAAAAGTGAGGCTTTCTGTGACTATTTCTTTACTATTTTTTGAAACATAACCTCATGTAACATTCTGTCTTCCCTATCTGATTTTTCTCCAAAACCCTTATTACTGTCTGGTTTATATTTTATTCTTATTCCTGCTATTTATTCTTAATAATATTTATATTATTGGTCCATCTCTATATGAATATAAGCAGGTAAAAGCAAAGTAGATTGTGTTTTTTCACTAAACTAAAAAACAATGTTTGTATTCAAAAAATATTTGTTGAATGGATTAACAAAGATTTTCATTCCACTCATTAACAACAGTTTTTCCTCATAAGATAACATGACTATAAGATGACTATGAAGTTATTTTAGATATAGACAGATAGATGGATAAATAAATAAATAAATAAATAAATAAATAAATATTTTTTGAACTTCGTCTGTTTCTCAACCATTGAACTACTCCTGTGTTTCAAAAATAAACTATTTGAAATGTTAGCTGAAAACACAGACATATTATTAGTCTCTTTGAGTCTGATTCTTCTCCTTGGTGCAATAAAAGTTAGGGTACATTTGGGGCTCCTGGGTGGCTTAGTCGGTTAAGTGTCCGACTTTCGCTTAGGTCATGATCTCACGGTTCATGGGTTCGAGCCCCGCGTCGGGCTCTGTGCTGACTGCCGGCTCAGAGCCTGGAGCCTGTTTCAATCTGTGACTCCCTCTCTCTCTCTGACCCTCCCCTGCTCATGCTGTCCCTCTCTCTCTCCTAGAAATAAATAAAACATTAAAAAAAAATTAAAAAAAAGTTAGGGTACATATTTCTTCAATTTACATACATATTAAATAGTACTAAATAATATTCTATCTTTAAAAGCTGGTACAATTTTGTAGGACAAATTTTTTTAGTAACATGGATGAAAATGTTGATATTTACTGTAATCAGCTTAGATTCAACTTCTTTCAAAGACTCTTCCTTAGTATTCAGGGCTATTTTCTAGGACAACCTCATGTTCTCTGTTAGTAATTTTCAGTTTACTTTTCTTTATCTCATCTTAAATATCAATGATTTTTCAGAGCAGTTGGCATCAATTGTGTAAGCTATTTAACCACTAGCATCTTTCACAGAACACATGACATAATAAAAACTCAATAAGTATGTGTTAATTATAGATAACATTTATTCAGTCTTTTCTGTTAGCCAGACGTGATTCTAATTGTGTTATATATGCAAATTCATTTAACACTTTGTAGTTGGATCAACAAGTGGTTTGATAAACTTTTCAACTTATGAAATAAGTTGAGAACAAATTGTTTAGTGTAGACAATGGAAAATGTAAGGTTGAAAGAGATGAATGAAATAGACCAAAGAGAAGATAGACTTTGAAACTGACTGTTAAAATAGGGAATCTAACTTAAAGAGGAAAAAAATAGGATCATAAATTAATAAGAAGACTTTTGTTTCTTGTAGTTTGCATGGAGATATAGAACCGGTTAAGGAAAAAAGCCATTTCCCCATGGAGGAGAACTAAAAGAAGTTTGTTACAGTTATAATGGTTTTCAATAATTACATATACATAGGAAAGTTCTTAGTTATTGCTCTGGAGTTAAATAAATAAAATTTGAGCTATTCCACAATTGTTATACATTAGCACAACAGTGAAATTCCTGACAGTTTAGAAATCACTTGAAAGTCACCACACTTAGCAAAAATATATAACTAAAATCTACTGCACAATTGGTGGGTACTTTGCTAGCCATTTTTACAATCTTCACAGTCACTGTGCAGAGAGGTCAGACTTATTGACTGAGGCCATATGATTTTACACAGTTAGGACTTGAAATCATATCCATCTATTTTACAGTTCTGTGGTCTATTAACAATGTACTAGGTCTTATACATTTTTAAGCAACAGATACTATATTGATTCTTCTTCTTATTTTTTTTGTCTGAGCAAAAAATTTGAAAGGACACCACTTAAGTGAATGAGCTAAAAGCTCATTTATTACTTTTGGACCACCTCAGTGAAATCCCTAAGCAACACTCTACTAGCTACTTTGCTTTTTAAATCTTACTAATCTTATTAAAAGACTCAATCAAAAAACATTTTCTAGAAACCTAAAAGTGTTATGTGAAACTAAAAAACAATGCTGTAATTACTTTAGGATAAAAGCATGTATGATATTAATTAAACAAAGACTTGATATTCAATAAACTAGTTACATTTTGTGTACACTATGTACATAATCAGCTACACAATAGCTTCACTACTCCTAGACCTTCATTCTGTTACTTTCCCGAAAAGTATTCCCTGAAAACCACTATAATGCAACTGACTGTTGAATATTCTCCAGCAGCGGTGTGCTTGAGTTGGCTCCTGTTCATCCACCTTACACAAGAGGTATTGTGGACGTTTCTTCTCTGCTCTGCATTTAGTGGCATCACATCGGTAGGGAGGAGTCAGCCACCATGGAAGACATTACATCATGAAAATGGCAAATCCTACAAGCCATCACTGCTTTCGCAGAGTGCTGGTTAACTTTTGCCAGCACACCAGTGAAAGCTAATATACTCTTAAAAGAGAAAGAGAGAGAGGTTAAGAAGCAGTGGCATATTAAGTCATTCTCTCTCATTTTAGAATATTTTACTTTTTAAAAATTTTTTAAAATTATAATTCCTGGGGAGCCTGAGTGACTCAGCTAGTTATGTCTGGCTTTGGCTTAGGTCATAATCTCCTGGTTCATGAGTTTGGCCCCATGTCCAGCTCTCTGCTGACAACTCAGAGCTTAGAGCCTGCATTGTATCCTGTGTCTCCCTTTCCCTCTGTCCCCCCACCCCCCGCTTGTGCTCTGTCTGTCTCTCTCAAAAATAAATAAATATTTTTAAAAGTTTAAATAAAATTGTAATTCCAGTATTATTAACATACGGGTTATATCAGTTCAGGTGTACAATTAGTGACTCAACTATTCTATACTAGAATATCATACCTTAGAAACATCTTTTTGACATGTGAAAAAGTCCCAGTGCTGAAAATTGCCATTGCATACAGGTTTGTGACAATGGGCTAATTGGATTCAGCATTTATTTATATAAATCAAAAAGTTTTTGGTTCTAATGGCATACTAATACTTTATGAACTGATGTGAAATGAGTGTTATATTTCATTTTCATTAACTTTTCAAAATGATTGATGTAGAATTTTAATGTGTTAATTTACAGAATGAATTCATATTCAAATATGTATGCTTGTTAAAAAAGTGAAATGGTATCAAGGCAACTTAAATGAATGCCTAAAATAACACTAGACAATCTGAATTATTGGTCTGAATAATATTTGATTTTTCATTGATTCTCACATTTGTTAAGAAGCCGAAATATTCAAGAGAGAAAATAATCAAACACAATTTAAAGAGCAATTAGTAAAAATAGGTATATTTTTGTGATCAACATTCTTGGAATATGAACCTATATGTTAAAACCTCATTTTCTTTTATTTCAATAAGCAACATTCAAATTTAAAGCTATATAACTTTCAGCGATACAATAAATTAAAACCTTATATTTAAATCTAGAATAGAGAAAACCTTGTAGAAATGTATCAGTTTTCTATTCATACTTCTAAACAAAGATTTAGGTCAGGGTTAGAGTTTAATATAAGTATTATATCATTATCTTCACTCAGTATAGTATCAATAATTTTTTTACCCTCAATAAAATCTAACAATTTTGAACATTTAGTCTATGTCAGTAGTCTTCCAAGCATTTTCATAGATTATGACATTTTATACAGAAATAAAGTAAGTCAGGATAGTTTCTCAGTTTTACTGGTGGAAAGAATATGACAGAGTTTATAGAACTTACCCCAGTTTCAATTGCTAGTAGCTGTGAGAACTAAAGTTTTAACTAAAGTAATAGAATTATAATGTGCTTTGTTTTAACTACACTATCATACTGCTCATCAAATCATGTGGTAATTCATCTTTTTGAAAGAAAATGAGATAATTAATAGCATATATAATGTAAAGCTATATATTTATTATTAAATTAATTAGGAATAAATAAAATGTTATAAACATCAATGAATTTATTAGCAATAAATCTGTCTGGTAACTAATATAAGCATAACAAAGAGGACAGAATGTGACCCAGAGATATTGCTTCTGAAGTTGCTTGTGCCAACTGGATGGAGCTTTGGATTTCCACATGTTGGAAAAGATGAAAGTAAGTTTCATATACATGGCGATATAGTAAAAATTTTTATTTAGCGGTGCCTGGGTGGCTCAGTAAGTTAAGCCTCCAACTCTTGATTTCGGCTCAGATCATGATTTCAGGGAAACAAGATCATGTCCATTGTTGCGGGCTTGGGATTCTTTCTCTCTCCCTCTCTCTCTCTCTGCCTCTCCCCTGCTCTGTCTCTCAAAATAAATGAATAAACCTTATTTAAAAAAGCTTTTTATAAAAGGGAAAATGTAAACCAATGGCTTATTGGCCAAAAGGCCTAAGGTAGAATTGTTTCCACCTTAAGGTAGGATTGTTATATCCCCCCCTTTTTTTATTTGGATGTATATGTGTGAATGATAGATTGCTATCGTAATTCAGAATGTTTATGTTTTTCTGACATTCAGCCTTGCAGCTTGGAATTTCTCTCTGATTGCTTCTGAGAAAGTATACTTTTAGCCATTCATACGGTCTTCTAGATACTCAGGGAAGTTTGTGATTTTATTTTTAAGACTGGTTTCCTAAAAAAAAGGTATGCATGGATAACTGTAGATTATCATTCAGCCAGTATTTGGCCAAAGGTTTTGCTTAAATTTCTTGTGCCAGTAAGGTTGTATCTTTTGTTGATGGATGTATGTGCAGCATGGGTAACACTTTCAAGCTGGCCTTTGTGCTCCTCAGATTGCTCCAGAATAGGTTCACTCTAGTGCAAACACAGGATTCCCAAACTCAAGGTTGAGTGTAATCTCAGGAAGATTCTCACTGGATGTCTTTTCCTGTAGTTGTCTCTGTGAAACTTCTAGATGTTCTGCTTTTATTTGCTCTCCATCAGTGTCTCCATTCTTTACAACAATGCTCTTAGACATAGAATTCTTCAAGCTATAGTCCATATGAAGTCAATCTTCGTTAATATTGCTGTGAAGTTTCTTGTCCTTATGGACTGCCTCCCACATAAGGCAGAATTTCTGCACCAATTCACTGGACTGAGGTTAGGAGTAGCAGCTGGGTTCTCCCAGAGTGACACCCACACATGGTCTACCAGCAAGCCCTGGAGTGGGTGATGGTTCTTGGTCTTGTCAGCTTGCCCCTCTTAGTGTAAAGACTCTCCCCTCTAAATGGGCTGTTGCTGGAGCAGAGGCAAGGAAAATCATGGCTCAGGACCTCAGCCTGCTGCTCCTAAGGCAAAGCTTCTATTCTAGTTGTATAGGTTTGCGTTGGGAGACGGAGCCTGGGTCTTTTTCAGATGCACCTGCATGAAATAAAATTTCTCTAACAAAGGACTTGTTTGGGATTGGAAACTTTTCACCTGCCATTACTGAGTGAAACGACAGTCCTATACGTGGAGCTGGCAGGGAGTGAGAACCCTGGTTTTCTTGCTTCTCTCCACCTGGAATAGAGCACAGGGATAGTTTCCATTATGTGGAACATAAATGTCTGCCAGAGAGAGCATTTACTCTTCAATATCATGCTTAGGCATTTATTTAAAAAATTCTGGATTTCAATTTGATGACTTAACTCTGTTCCCACTGTGATCAGAATACATCATTTAAATCTCCAGCCTTTGAGTGTTTATATGGAAGAAGAAAAAATAGATATAAATAATTTTTAATAATACAGATCTAACTACAAATTCTATCATTTTTAGTTATCAACTAAATGTAATTCATAATCCTCTATCCTATTTCAGATTCATTCATTTATTCATTCATTCATTCTACCAACAAATTTTGACTGAGTTTCTGCTATGGCCATCACACAGCTTCAAACACATTTCAACAGTCATTATAAGAAATTACTTTTGGTTTCTGGATTATAACTTTAAATACATAATGAAGAATGCACTTAAACTCAAATTATACTCAGATCAATCAAACATATCTTTAAAATAAAAACACTAACAGAATAAAATGGAATTATAAAGAGGAAGATCACAGGCAATTTATACTAAGAGTTCCAGAAATTTCACTAAAACTCTGCTAACTGAACATGTTAATTTATCAATTATTCATTCATTTAATTGAACTGCTGTATTATATTAGCCTGTAATTTACATATTGAGAAGTCCTTTCACAGTAAGAAGATTACAAAATCCATTATTGTGTATAAATGCATACTGAAAAGATTTCAATTCCACTAAAAAAAAAACTATTTGACCCTCAGAAATTCAAAGTGTTCTTATATTTTACAGATTGAATTCTTATATAACATGAATTAATATTAATTAATATTCATGTGTACTCCCATATAAAATTTAGTAATTTTTATCAGAGTTTTAATGTATAGCTTTGGATACATCATATGTTCCTTCTCAGTATTCCAATTGTATTTTGCAGCTGAATACCAAAGCCATTTTTTACCCAATAGGCTGGCCTTAGACATCTGCTATTATTTTGAAGGTTTCAAATAATATCTTTTAAGATTAATTTATATTTGCAATTTTATTTTAGTAAAACATTTTGTGATTCAAATGTCTCATATGCCTTGAGTTAGAAGAGGAAATGGCTGAGGTTCTTGGGTGGCTTATTCAGTTGAGTGTCCAACTTTTTATTTCAGCTCAGGTCATGATCTAAGTTTGTGGGATCGAACCCTGCATCAGGCTCTGTGCTGAAACTGCAGAACATGCTAGGGATTCTTTCTCTCCCTCCTCCCAGTTGTCCTCCCCTGTTTGCACTCTCTCTCTTTGTCAAAATAAATAAACTATCCCCCAAAAAACAAGAGCACATTTTATGCACTGTATGTTAGTCAATTTGGCAATAAATTATATTAAAAATAAATAAATAATAAATAAATGAATAAATAAGAGTAAATTGCTTATAATTAAAGGATAAGTAGGGGCGCCTGGGTGGCTTAGTCGGTTAAGCGTCTGACTTTCCGACTTTCGCTTAGGTCATGATCTCGCGGTTCGTGGGTTCGAGCCCCGCGTCGGGCTCTGTGCTGACTGCCAGCTCGGAGCCTGGAGCCTGTTTCAGTCTGTGACTCCCTCTCTCTCTGACCCTCCCCTGCTCACTCTGTCTCTCTCTCTCTCTCTCTCCTAGAAATAAATAAAAATATTTAAAAAAAATGTTTAAAGGATAAATAAACTAAAAAATACAGACTTCTACAATAGATTCGATTAGTATGTATGATGGACGCTATATGCATAAAATTAAAGTACTGTCTATTCCCATGAGTTGTGTTCAATATTAAAGACGTTTTATATGAACACTGATATTAATCAAAAGAAATGAACTCAAATGGGGATTTAATTTTTAATGAAAATACTAAGGTTTGGGAAAAATAATTCTGGCTGGTCATTAGTCATGTACTCATTCAATTAAACAAGTATGGAGAGCCCATTTTATGCCAGGCATTTTACTCAGAAGCTGGAGATGACCTTAAAATTTTTGTTTCTTATGAAACATAAACATTTTGAAAACTATATTAAAGAGTCATATCTGATTATGCATTAATATAATAGAGCATAATATAATATTAATATAATAGAACATTAATATAATATGAATTTTAAAATAATTAAGATAGAGTTTAAATGTTACATCTGCAGTTTAAACTTTATTTTAAGGGATGAATTGAAAAATCTCAACTAGTGAACAAGTTAGGATGTGTATTCAAAGCAAAAGCAATGGTGTTATCACTGGCAAAAGGCTGCATAAACTAATTGAAGACTAGTAAAAGAAAAGTTGGCTTTATTCTGTAGATTACAGGTCATTGTCATTAAGTATGAGACAAATAATTTAAATTGGATAATAGTTGCCTTGAACATGTTTTCTTTTTTTTTAAGATAACAAGTGAGAAACAATTTTAAATTTACTTTAGCTATTGACATATTACGTTGTTGTATGCAATTTTCCTTGTTTTCTTTGGCAAAAGAAAACTATTACTTTAATAACTCTTTAGAATAATAGAATGGCCTTTTTTTATTACCCATTAGCAGAATGAAAAAAAAACCCTCATCATTTAAATTCATGTAGAAAGAACACTGGATAAAATTCAGCCCCTTTAATGATAAAATACTTAACAAACTAGAAGAAATAACCTCAACATAATGAAAGCCACATATGAAAACTACATGTAGTCAATAATGTAAAAAGGAGGGGCGCCTGGGTGGCTTACTCGGTTAAGCATCCGACTTTCGCTTAGGTCATGATCTCGCGGTTCGTGGGTTCTAGCTCCGCGTCGGGCTCTGTGCTGACTGCCAGCTCAGAGCCTGGAGCATGTTTCAGAGTCTGTGACTCCTTCTCTCTCTGACCCTCCCCTGCTCACGCGCGCTCTCTCTCTCTCTCCTAGAAATTAAATAATAATAATAATAATAATAATGTAAAAAGGAAACTTTTCCTTTAAGATCAGAAACAAGACAAGAGTCTCCACCTTCTCATTTGTATTTAACACAGTATTAGAATCCTAAGCAGAGCAATTAGGCAAGAAAAAAGATAAAATTCATTAAAATTGTAATGGAAGTAGTCTCTGTTCACAGAAAATAAGATCTTACATGAATAAAGTCCAAAAGATTTTAGATACACAAAATAATAAGATACACAAACTTCTGTTAGAATGAATAAAAGAATTCAGCATAGTTTCAGGATACCAAATCAACACTGAAAAATTATTTGTGTTTTTATATTTTAATAATGAACAATCCAAAAGAGAAATTAGGGAAACAATTCTATTTATAATAGCATCAAAACTAAGATACAATACTTAGAAATAAATTTTATCAAAGAGGCAAAAGACTGGTAAATTAAAAACTAAAAAATTTTACTGAGACATATTAAAAAGGCACACACATACACACACACAGAGACTCGCACAAATAGAAAACCTTATCATATTCATAGATTGATGACAAAATTATTAAAATGTCAATACTACCCTAAGTTTCCACATATCCAATGCAATTTTAATCAATATATGAATGGCATTTTTGCAAAAAATAAAAATCCATCTTAAAGTCAACATACAATCTGAAGGGAATCCAATTAGCTATAACAATCTTGTAAAAGAACCAGCTTGGGTGACCACACTTCCTGACTTCAAAACATATTTCACATTGATAGCAATCAAAACTGTGATGCTGACATAAAAATAAATATATGCACAAATGGAATGGAAGAAAGCTCAGAAATAAACTTTCCTGCATATGGTCAAATTATTTTTGACAATGGTGCAATAGGAAAATATATTTTCAACAAATAATGTTGGGAGAACTGGATATCCGCATGTGCAAGAATGAAGTAGCATTTCTACAAACGCGTCATTCACAAAAAGTAACTGACTATGATCAGAAACCAAATTAGAGCAAAAGCTATAAACCTCTTAGAAGAAAACATAGGGAACGACCTTCATGTCACTGAGTTTGGTAATAATTTATTTGCTTATAACACCGAAACCACAGGCAATAAAAGGAAATAAATAAATTGGACTACATAAAAATTAAAAACTTTTGTGCAACAAAGAACACTATACACAGAGTTTAAAGGTAACTCGTGGTATTGGAAATATTTTTTTTTTTTTGATGTTTTATTTATTTCTAGGAGAGAGAGAGACAGCGTGAGCAGGGGAGGGTCAGAGAGAGAGGGAGACACAGACTCTGAAACAGGCTCCAGGCTCTGAGCTGGCAGTCAGCACAGAGCCCGACGCGGGGCCCTAACCCACGAACAGTGAGATCATGACCTAAGCGAAAGTCGGACGCTTAACCGACTAAGCCACCCGGGCGCCCCGGTATTGGAAATATTTTAAATCATATATCTATAATATATGTAAAATTTGTAAATTATATATATTTTATACATATTTTTATAAATATTTGTAAATCATATGTCTGAAAACAGGTCAAATCAATAATGTATAAATAACTCTACAACTCAATAACAACAACAGTTACAAATTAATCTGACTCAAAAATAAGGAACTTGAATAGTCATTTCTCAAAAAAAAAAAAAACATGCAAATGCCCAATAGACACATGAAAAGATGCTCAACGTTATGGGAATTGAAATCAATGAGATAGTATTTCACACCGATAAGGATGGCTATTATAAAATAAAATAAGGGGCGCGTGGGTGGCTCAATTGGTTAAGCGTCCAACTTGGGTTCAGATCATGATCTCGCAGGATTCGTGGATTTGAGCCCCACGTTGGGATCTGTGCTGACAGCTCAAAGCCTGGAGTCTGTTTCAGATTCTGTGTCTCCCTCTCTCTCTGACCCTTCCCTGCATGACAGTAATAAATAAAACATAAATAAAATCAGATAAAATAAAATAAAATAACAACAAAAAACAAACAAAAATATAAGTGTTGGAGAAGAAGTAGAGAGGTTGGAATGCATGAGTATTGCTTTGGGAATGTAAAAGGAAACAGCTGCTATGGAAAACATTGCAATTCTTCAGCAATTCAATATAGAATTATCATAAGGCCCTGCATTCCACTCTGGTAAATACTCAAAAGTATTGAAAGCAGGTACATAAACAGCTGTTTTTCCATCCAGGTTTATACCAACATTATTCACAGTAGCCACAAGGAGAAAGCAACAGAACTGTCCTTCAATGAATGGATAGATAAAATGAGATCTACACATACAATGGAATATTATTCAGCACAAAATAAAAAGAAAATTCTGACACATGCTGTAACATGGATAAACTTTGAAGACATCATGCTAAGTTAAAAAAGCCTGTCACAAAAGGACATTCACTGCACGAGTCTACTTATGTGACAAACCTAGAGTAGTTATTTCATAGTCAAAGTGGTGTCTGGCAGGAACTAGGGAGAGGAATGTGTGGGGAATTAGTATTTAAAGGGTATATAATTATAATCTGGGTAAATTAAAATGTTTTGGAGATGGATGGTAGTGATGTTTGCAGGAAAATGTGAATGTACTTCCAAAAAACTGTACACTTAGGGTGGTTAATATAACACATTTTATGTTATGTGTATTTACCACATTTGAAAATATAACTGTTGGTGGGGCGCCTGGGTGGCTTAGTCGGTTAAGCGTCCGACTTTCGCTTAGGTCATGATCTCGTGGTTCGTGGGTTCGGCCCCGCGTCGGGCTCTGTGCTGACTGCCAGCTCAGAGCCTGGTGCCTGTTTCAGTCTGTGACTCCCTCTCTCTGACCCCTCCCTGCTCACGCTGTCTCTCTCTCTCCTAGAAATAAATAAAAACATTTAAAAAAATTAAAAAAAAAGAAAAGAAAAGAAAATATAACTGTTGGGATACCTGGGTGGCTCAGTCCGTTAAGTGTCCAACTTCAGCTCAGGTCATGATCTCAGGGCTCATGAGTTTGAGCCCCATGTCAGGCTCTGTGCTGACAGCTAGCTCAGAGACTGGAGCCTGCTTTGGATTCTGTCTCCCTCTCTCTCTTACCCTCCCCCACTCACACTCAGTCTCTCTATCTCAAAAATAAATATTAAAAATAAAACTATTAAGCTATATAGTTATCTATCCAAAAGACTTATCCACATTTTCACTTTCCGCAGTTTCAGTTACCTGTAGTCAATTGCAATCTGGAAGCAGATGGTTCTCTTTCTGATGTATTGTCGGAAGACCTAATACCATGTAATAATGCTTACATCATTCACATCATTTAATCTCATTACGTAGATATTTTAGCATCACCATCATCACAAGAAGAAGAGTGAGTATAGTACAATATTTTGAGAGAGACCAAATTCACAACATTTTATTAGAGTATATTGTCATAATTGTTGTTTTATTATTAGTTATTATTTTTAATTTCTTCCTGTACTTAGTTTATAAATAAAACTTTCTCACAGACATGTATGTATAGAAAAAAAATAGTACATATATGTAGTCACTGTCTGTGCCTATCGGTCCACTGGGGATCTAGGAATGTATCCACCATGGATAAGGGGGGGAGGGCAGTAATGCACCTCTAGTTTATTAGCTAATCGCCATGACTATATTCAATTTTAAAAGATTTTGTTTTATAGTTTCCATTGTCTACATAATAAAGAACTTCTCTTCAGTTGAATTTGTAGCAAACTGATAAAAAGCCCAGTATTTTGTTGAAGGTTCTAAAAACCATTCAAACTAGTATTAATTCTACATTTGAACTTGACTAGTTGTAAAATGTATATTCAACAGTATGCAAATATTTCCTGGAAGCAAACCGCTACATTTATCAATAACCCTGACTCACAAATACTAAAAAAATTGAATTATAAAAAATTAAAGGCTCTTAAATATTTTGAGATTCCACAAAAATCTCTTTTTGTCTGAATTCTAAGTGCAAATACATTATCCTATGATTTGTGGTTAGGGGTTCATCTAGGTGTAACTTAATAAAACTAATAAAGAGTGTCTACTCTTTTACCACTCAAATATGGAGCACATTGTGCCAGAAAAATATCCCAAAGGAGTGATTATCATATGATAACCATATCTTCTCATCTGTCTTACTGCTAATTAAATTAATTTATTAAGTGGTCTTTCCCCACGTCGATTTGATTTAATGTGCTGCATGTAATTAGCAGCTCAAGAAATGGAAATGAGATGATTTGTTCATGGTTACACAAAGCCATGATCCAAAGGACTTTCTGATAATATAATTGGAGAAAGAGATTTTGATTTTTTAAAATATATATAAAGGTGTTCTATGTTGGAAAATGATAACACTGGAAGAGAATTATTTTTGGCCAGAGTCTACTAAACAGATATAATTCATATTTGTATAAAGCTGCTTGAAGCAATAGAAGCTGCTTGGGAATATAAAATAGAATGTGTATATTAATATTAATATTAATACATTTTACCCACTAACAGGTAATATTATGAAGCCACACCTCTGTTATTTCTGAAATAACACCTAATATTTTATAACATATTTTTTCAAATACTTCAATATTGTACTATTAATGTTTGGGTAGTACTTATTTAAACCACATTAATCTTTGGCATATTCTAATAACTTTCAACTTTTATAAGCTTTTTACAATGTCCAATATTCAACATATAGATTCAACACAAATAGATTAAAATAGATAAATTTAACATACATAGATTTAAAAATTTAATTAATTTTTCTTGGGGTTTTATTTTATATTATTTTTTTCTTAAGGGTTTTAAAACCAGCAAGAAACATGCAAACCCATAGACATTTTTCTTTTTAAAGTTCCTTTGGCAAAATCAAAACAAATTCATGAAGCATCCATATAAATTTTCTATATCCTTGAATCATATGTGTTCATTTATACAAATTTTCTGAAAACTTACATGTTTAATACCATCTTTAAATATATTGGCATGCAGAAGTACATATATATATATTAAACAAGGTGAATGTTCTCACTTTGCCATTGTTTATACTGGCTACTGTTTTATTCATTTAGATAATTATTAATGTTTTTTTAAATTTATGTCTGAGAGAGAGAGAGAGAGACAGTGTGAACAGGGGAGGGTCAGAGAGAGAGGGAGATACAGAAGCAGGCTCCAGGCTGTCAGCACAGAGCCCGTTGCGGGGCTGGAACTCACGAACCATGAGATCATGACCTGAGCCAAAGTCGGACACTCAACTGACTGAGCCACCCAAGTGCCCCATTTAGATACTTTTATTAAAGAACATTCTAGAAGATATGTATCAGCTAAATTGTTTTTATTTTGCTATTTCTACCTTCTGATTTTCTTAGCTTCTTTTAATGTTCTTCTAAAAATTGTATTACATTTCTATACTTTTTATTTTTATGTTTTCTGTTGAAAGGTATACCACTGAATTATTCTATAGATAAGGCTTTGCCTGCACCCATATATTTTAATGCTAATATTATTTTCTAAAATTTATGTTTATAATACTTAATTTCAAAACGGCCTGAAACTGGAATTTTAATAGCTCAAGCTATATTAATATAATATCTTTTCTTTAAGTCTAAGCAGTCAGATTCTGTTTATTTATCTTCATTTTAATATCTACTTTTATTGAATTGTTGCCCAGCAATTTGACCTATACTCTCTATGATTTTCTGAAATCTGTTAATTTTTTTTGAGAATTATAATAGGTGGCCTTTAAAGAAAGGATCTTGTATAATTGAAAAGCAAAGGATTATATTCTCTGCATCAGTGAAAGATAAGGCAGAAAGTAAAGGAAACATAATCATCAGCATTTATAAATCCATTAATTTAACATCAAGTTATTCATATAAAGAAAAATTGACAGTACATATTAACATTGGAATATTAATCTGTCTCTCTCATTTCTTCACAGACCAATTCAGCAAAACATTATTAAAATAATACAGAGAGGTGAATAATGCAATTAATATTATTGATTTAATCTATATCAACACTGTGTGTCAAAATTACTTGCCAGTCAACTTCTGATCTTTCACCTCTTATTTCTTAGTCTTTGCTTCAGATAATTTGAAATCATTTACTAACGGAAACAAGGTTTAAAATTTATAAATTTAATATCTGGTTTAGATTATGCTCTTGACTTAATAAATGCCTTGTTTTTCTTCTTAGTTGAGTTATAGAATCTCTCCAAATGCCTCATCTTCTTTTTGTTCCTGATGTTGTTTTTATACTATTTATTAATGTTTGAACATTCTTCCTTGTTTATTTATCCCTAAACTGTGAAATAATATTTTTTTTATATCTTCTCTGTTCTTTGGAATACTTTTCACATATTTCTTATAGCTCTATAGCTGAAATAATTATTTACATAAGCCTTTTTATTTGCTTCGTTTTGGGTTTTTTTTTTTTTTTTTAGTTTGTGTATTTAGCACTCTGTGGATTTGGGGAGAGATCTGGGATCTCCAGTAATTTCAGAAACAGGTATTTGGTTTTATCAAAAGTGGCTTTTTTTCTGTCTTTTGTTTGATTGCTAATGCCACCATGCTCACAGCCACTTTTCAATATCTGTTACTGCTCAACGCTCTTCTACTACAAATGCACTGTGGAATTTGGTCTAAGATGTTTTTTGGGTCTGTTTCTTTCTTTCTTCTTCTTTATTTAATGTTTTTATTCATTTTTGAGAGAGACAGACAGACAAACAGACTGAGCAGGAGCTCGGGAGGGGCAATGAGAGAGGGAGACACAGAATCCAAAGCAAGCTCCAAGCTGTGAGCTGACAGCAGAGAACCAGACATGCGGCTCGAACTCATGAACGATGAGATCATGACCTGAGCTGAAGTTGGAAGCTTAACCAACTGCCTGAGCCACCCAGGTGCCTCTCTGGGTCCACTTCTTTATTCTCTCCACACCCTACCAAAATATAGAATGTAGATACAAATCTTTTTGTATTCCCAAACTACTGTATCAAGAAGTGATTTTTAACCCATTATTGTATTATTTATCTGTGACCCTGTGCTATATTTGACATTTATGACAAGAAATGATAGTCTTCTCTAATCCTGCAAAGTCAAGGCAAGATTTCCCCTGGTTTAAATATTTCTCTCTATTGTTGAGAGCAGTAGTTAGGTGGTGTCCTCATAGCATCATTCTTAAAGGTTTGGTTCCCTCAAATTCATGCTAAAAATTTGCAAGCCCTTTTTCTGAACAGTTATTATGAAGCAGCATTATTGACATTTCTCCTGCCAGGGTTTAAAGTTTTGTTTTGTATCATTTGACATAATCTTTAGTATAACTAACTTTACTTTTGAAGTATTTTTCTGTTTAAAGATATGGTAGATGACATTTTCTGCACTCATTCTACTGATGGGATATTTCTCCTTTCCTGGAAGATTCTAAGTAATTCTGTTTTTAATTCATGTCTGTGTTGTTTGTGCTATATGGCCTGGACATCTTACCCTTATTTATTTCTGGTATTATATTCTTTTATCTAAATGATCATCAGTGCCTTTTGCAATTCTGATTACCCAGAAGATTACTTGTCTCGCAACCAAACGGCCTACTTGGAAGGAAATTATGCTGTAGCTATACCAATTGTTAAGATTTATTTTCTTAAAACCTTAGTACAGTAAAATATGTCCTTGTAATCTCAACCATTATATTAGTGAAATATGCATGGAAGGATTGAAATATATGTTTATATAATATCTTAATCCCTACAGAACATTTTTCTGTCAGCTCTGTATTTAATCCTATAAACCAATGTACAATAACTGGCATATGCTTCTACCAGAAACTAAATCTGTGGATATGTGAAGTGTTGAAACAGAAATAGTATAATTAAAATCCTAAATAAAATATAGGATTAAAAAAATTATAGTCAACACACCATCTCAAGACATAATAGTTATTTTTCTCAAATATTGTTAAGTACATGTCTGATCATCAAGAAGCCAAGCTCTGGTGAATGTCTTCTTACTAGTCAACAACATAAAAGCACTAATACAAACTTCAAAACCACTAACATAAAAATTTAATTATCTATAATCCATAATTATAAGATTTAGGGAAAACTTGATAGAATTTAAAATTCTTCAAAGCAATTCATAGAAATAGTTTTCCCTATATTAACCTATTCCATTCTCTTTAAGGAAATATATATGTATATTCCTTAAAGAAATATGCTGGGATATAAGCATATGTTAATTATGTACATCATATATTTAACAAATCTATACTAAAATATTGCCATATTCCTTAAGGAAATATATGCATATAGTTATTAATATTGTTCCTATTATATTCCATTAAGGAAACATAATAAAACATTAGGTTTCTATATTATTTTACACTTTCCAATCCACTAATGCTAACAATAAAAATATGGTAAATATATGCATCAGCTGGAAGTTTTTCTTAAAATAGTTCTTGCTGATAGAAAAGTATATGCAATTGGAATTATATTTCCCATGTGATGAGAACTGTGAAAAAAAGTAGAGGTTTAATGATGTCATCAGAAAGCTCAATATTTTTTGTCTGTCTGCTCTGCCTTTTTGGGAATATGACTATTGTTCTCACTATGTCTTGCAGTCAGGAAGACCTGAAAGGACCAAAACTTTGCAAGCTATAGCACATCTATATCTTCTTTTGCAATTAGTTTTTTGTTTTTCATTTAGCTCTCTATTTTGGAGTTCTCAGGAAATCCTCCTAGACCTGTCCCATTCTTGAAAATGGCTCCAAAGCATACTGTGACATGACTGTGCATTACTTAACATGTTTTATGTTGTTCAATATTTATATTTTTCCCAGTCTTTAGCTAATACAAACAAATGCTTTAATGATTACATTTGCAGTTGTGTTTTGCTGTATATATGTACAATATTTGTGAGAAATTTTCCTAGGTTCTGTAATTTTTAAGAAAAAATTTAATTTTTTAAATTTATTTCTGAGAGAGAGAGAGCGTGAGCAAGGGAGGGTCAGAGAGAGAGGGAGATACAGAATCCGAAGCAGGCTCCAGGCCCTGAGCTGGCTGTCTGCACAGAGCCCAAAGAGGGGTTCAAACCCATGAACCGTGAGATCATGACCTGAGCCAAAGTTGGAGGCTTAACCGATTGAGCCACCCAGGCACTCAGTTCTGTAATGTTTTGAAAACTATGGGGCACCTGGGTTCATGCCCCATGTCGGGCTCTTTGCCGACAGCTAGCTCAGAGCCTGGAGCCTGCTTCAGATTCTGTAACTCCCTCTCTCTCTGACCTTCCCCTGCTCACACTGTCTCTCTCTCTCAGAAATAAATTTAAAAAAAAACAAAAACAAAAAACAACAAAGAAACAACAACAACTAGTATGTACAGGGGTGCCTGGGTGATTTAGCCTGAAGTTGAGTCTGTTAAGCATCAGGCTCTTGATTTTGGTTCAGGTCATGATCTAATGGATTTTGAGTTTGAGCTTCACATCAGGCTCTGCGGTGACAGGGTGGAGCCTACTTGGGATTCTGTCTCCTTCTCTCTCTGCCCCTCTCCCACTTGTTCTCTGTATCATTCTCGATAAATAAAAATGAACTTTAAAAAGTGTGTATATTTTAAACTTTTGATAAGCATTTAAATTGTCATTCCTTCATGGTGTTTAAAAGTTTACATTTCCACCAATAATGTATTAAAGTGTCATCCTACCAACACTAGCAGATTCTGTTTACAACACATTTTGACTTTTACCAATCTAATAAGTGACAAGCAGTGCCCTGTGTGTGGCTTTGTTATTTTTTTTTGACAGAAATAGATTCTTGACTTTTTTTTAATAAAAAAAATATTTTAGTGCAAGAGTGCAAGCAGGGGAGAGTGGCACAGGGAGAGAGAGAGAAAATCTTAAGCAGGCTCCAAATCCGGTGCAGTGCCTGATGAAGTGCTCTATCCCATGACTCTGGGATCATGACCTGAGCCGAAATCAAAAGTCAGATGCTCAAACAACTGAGACACCCAGTGCCCTGGTTCCTGATTTTTCCTGAACAAATCCTGAATATCTCAAACTAAGGTTTATTAAAATTACCTTTTAACTAAGCTTCCCCTTAATCACTCTGTTTTATCTCAGTGTCTTTTCTGTTACCAAATGTTCAACCTCCACAACCTAGGGCCTGGTTTGCCTTGACCACTCATTGCCATGTGCCATTCTGAATCTTTAGAGTATCTCACTGCTAACTTTGAAAGTGAGAAAGTTATGCCACCGTTGCTTCTTATTTTATTCATTGAAAGCATTTTTAAGATCTTCCATCTCAATATATCATTCAGCAATTACAAAATCTCAAAACCTCAAGCAGGAGTTAAATAAACTGTCAAATCAAACAAAATAATCTTATCAACTCGAGCTGCCTGTACATACCTGGTTAGTCTCTTTACACTGCTGTCTTGTTCATTGTCCAGAGCTGTCTCCCTCCACTACTTTTCTACCCATAGCCAAAAATACAATAAATTTGTCCACTCCGAAACAGACATGGTGAAGGGATCTCAGTTAATTACCAATAAGAACTCAATTTAAGGCCATTTTCAAGCTACATTTTAGTATTTCACCAATTACTTTTCCCCTTCTTGCAGGCAAGCCAATTGCGAAGTATCTGTTTCTTAACAGTCTGGGGCAGAAATTCCATCATTCATCCCCAACATCAGCTGGAAAGTATGAGTAAAAATTGATTCTAGTATTTTATCTGCTGTTCTCAAGTGTGCTTGTTCAAATTTTAATTTTGTTCCTAGTCAGATAATCAACCAATGTTACCTTCTTTGCCTCATTAGTTTTCACATTTAATATATAATCCTATAACATCTATTTCCTAATATTTTTGAGGTGCTGTCATTTTTATGAGGAAAGAAACTAAGACGACTCTGGAAGTGTTACTAACTGAAAGCAAATGATGATAATTGCTGCAAGCAAAAAAGGTACGCTGTCTGAAACTACTTGCCCAAGTTTCTTTTCCTCAGAGTACAACAGAACAACTCTACAGTCACAGGCGAAACGATTAATTGATTCAAAATAAGCAACACATTGCTACTTCCCCTGAAATGGAAGTCTGAGTCACAAGAGAAAACCAGACCAGTGGCACCTTTCTTTGATCCAAATGATTCTGGAAGCAGATGGATCTAAGGAGACACCTTTTACAGCATCATGCCAGGAAGGTTAACGACTTTTTATGCTTCAAAGTCACTCCCACTGTCTAGAGAACATCATGCCTAAATTGGAAAGGGCACATCTTTTTGGTTCAGCTGTTGTTGTCTGATTAATAGAGGAAGTCAGTCTAGTTGTTTTTATGTTACTTTTAACCATTTAGAGCCTATCATTCTACATTCTGTATTGACGGAGAAAAAGCTATACCACTTGGTTCATGTAGGTCCTAGAAATTCATCGCAAGTTGGAATAAAAATTATCAAAAATTATAATGTAATGGGCATTCATCTGTTGTACTACTTATAGAATTATAAAACATCTACATGCTTCTTTATTTTCCCATTTAGGGGGTGGAGGACAGATTGCTGGCCTTTTAATTCTTCTTATGTTACAGTCAAGGAAAAAATGAAACATTTGTTGCTATTTAGAAATAAGTTCCTTAGGTGTGTGGTTGGAAGTTTGAAAAGTCCTTTTGTTCCTGTGGTATTCTCCGCATTCAAACCTTTCCCTCCCCTATCCTAGGATATCAGACTCTCCTCTTTGGATTGAGTGACATGGGAGCTAGTAGGTATGTCTGTCTGTCTGTTAGAGATATTGTTTGTACTTTAGTGACGGTTGTTGTTAATAGCAGATGAACTTTAAAAAGTAGATATTCTGGGGCGCCTGGGTGGCTTAGTCGGTTAAGCGTCCGACTTTCGCTTAGGTCATGATCTTGCGGCTCGTGGGTTCGGGCCCCGCGTCGGGCTCTGTGCTGACTGCCAGCTCAGAGCCTGGAGCCTGTTTCAGAGTCTGTGTCTCCCTCTCTCTCTGACCCTCCCCTGCTCACGTTATCTCTCTCTCTCTCTCTCTCCTAGAAATAAATAAAAATATTAAAAATAAAATAAAAAATAAAAAGTAGATATTTTGGTGTGCATGGGTGGTTCAGTCAGTTAAGTGTTCAACTTCAGCTCAGATCATGATCTGGTGGCTCATGAGTTCGAGCCCCACGTCGGGCTCTGTGCTGAGAGCTCAGAGTCTGGAGCCTGCTTCAGATTCTGTGTGTGTCTCTCTCTCTGCCCCTCCCAAGCTCATGCTGTGTCTCTCTCTCCCTCAAAATTAAATAACATTATTTTTTTAAATAAAATAAGATAAAAAGTAGATATTCTGCCTCATTAAATGCACAGTCCTCAAATCCTGGACATTTGTACTCTTACTGTATTAATTTTCTAGTGCCAGTATTCAGATGTCAGCCAAGACCTTGATGGCATTTTAATATAGTCATTGTATGTAAAGATCAAAGAAACCCCACAATGGGAAATCCATAGATGTCCAGTGAGAAAGATCCCATGGTCTTCAATAGGACCTGGATGCATTATAAAATTGTATTAATTTGTTATTACAGCATATAAGTTATACAGGTTTTTCACCTTTAATTAATATCTATTTATTAGCTTTCAGGTCTGTAAGTCAGAAGTCTGGGTGAGTTTAATTGATTTCCCCATTTATGGTAACAAAAAGCCTAAATCAAACTTTCAGATGGTCTGGACACATATCTGGAGACTCTGACAGAGAACTCCTCCAGTCCGGCTGTTGGTGGAATTTAATCCCGTATGGTTGTAGACTGAGATCCCCATTTCCTTGTTAGTTGTCAGCCAGTGGTCTGCTCTCAGCTCAAGTCTGCCCACATTTCTCGGCACGTGGATCACTCTATCTTCAAAGCTGGCAATAGCACCTTAAATACTTTGAACTTCATGGCTTGAATCTAACCTCATCTTTACCTCTCTTCCTTAATACCAGAATATATGATAGCCACTTCATTGCTTCCTTTTATATCTAGAAAAATCCTAGAAATGGAGTAAGTTTTATAGTAGACTAGAGAGCGAACATACCTCAATGTATCTCCCTTCGACAATTACAGCATGACAATTTTCACTTCCCACTTGTTATGTGGAAAGTCATGTAGCAATGGCCATCCAAAAGTACCTTCCAGAGTCAAATGATTCTTAGAAGATTCTGAGAGACGGTTGAGGTTCTAAGGCTGTTGCCAACAAATGTCCTGCAATATTCTGGAAGAATTTCATTTCTGACTTCCACAGAAGAGATGTCTCTGGGCCGTTACAGCTTTACGGTGATAAAAGACATAGAAATTTTAAAAAGTGTATTGGATGCTACATGAACCCTCAGGAACAAATAAATTGATTTCTGGGATAAGTGTGCAGAAATTTGTGTTTTTACTAAGCATTCGGTATTAGTAACATTTTCAGAAATTAAATTTTCAGGGCCATTGTCCCAAGACTATAGCAATGGTTGATCTGTATTAATGGGAATTTCTCTATGCTTCTAGGTTACAGATAATTTATTAGGGGTGTTTTTTTCACAATGGCAGTATTTGGCTAAAATACATATTACCCTTTCATAGGGAAAAAGTATATTTTAAAAATGGTGATGTTTTTAAAAATCTTAAAGAAAAAAGGACCAAAATACATGCTTTTATAAATTGTACATCATAGCAAATCACCTTATGATCTTAGCATTAATTTTCAAATATTTGCATACATCCTTTAAAATTCTACTTTATATTGAGCTGTTTATCAAATGCTGATTTTCTTGCAATGTCAGATCTTCCTTCAATGATGCAATATTTGATCTCACCTATCTCTCTTTCTTGGGTAATAAAAATACCAAAGTTCACATGACAAAAGGAACTTTTCTCATCCTTTCCCAAATTTATTTCAAGTCCAAATTTATTAGTTTTCCTTTAGTTTCTCATTCAGTTTTAGTCAATATAAGTCAGTTAATTAACATTGCATAGTTTGACATTTCTCTCAGTAATATTTGAGAAGTCAATGTCTGACTCAACGCTCCCGAACAGGATAGACAACTTCATTTTAGAAGCTTCGTGTATATCATCATTCTCCTGCCGGGACATCTATTATCCTGCAGGATCCTAAGTTATTTCTATACTATGGAAAATGTAGCATGCATCAAAGGTGACATACACCATTGGGGGGTTTAACTATAGTTCACTGAACAGACTGTGAAGACAGTGAGGCCAGAATGAGATTTCAGCATGCAAAATAGCACCCAGGCTACTGGCTCACCTGATGCGCTGTTCTTTCACATGCTTGTCCTGGCCCATCGTGGGGCTGCCTCCTCAGGGTGAAATATGAAAAGTATCACTCAGTTTTTCTCACACTAGATACTCCTTGTACATTTGTGACTCTGTAATCTCATTTTAAGTGTCTCTCGCAAATTGAATCATGCCCTATGAGGACAGATACTGTCATCTGTAAGAAAAATACATAGTTAACTACAAACTATATTCCTCACATAGGGCTAAATATATTTTCTAATACATTCAGGTGAAAATAGATGTTTCTTCTCTATGAGGCTGCATTTTTAAAATGTATTTTAGGCATATGGCTGAGAGTGAAATGCTTTCTATCTTAGCAAGGTAAGAGATTAAATTTGAAATGGTGTTTCACGCAAGCCCTTAAATATGACAGTACATTTGCGCGTGACAGCCTCAAGAAAGCTTTCTTTTCGTGTTTTTTAAAACACGGTGACTTGTGCTTGACCATCTTATTATGTTTGTCTGATCAAATATTTTAAATATTATTTGGTTAATATGTATTATATACAATATTAATAAACATATACATGAATATGATATGCTTAATGCATGATAGTATACAATGTTTTTGTATACATATAATCAGTGTGTACATGAATGCTATCCTATACTGGTGGAATTATACAGTGAATAAAGAATGAGAGAATATTGTTCTTGTTTTTATGAAACTTGTATCTAAAGGGCAGAAAATGGTAAACACACACTGCATTTAAAACAACAAAACTAGGGGTGTCTGAGTGGCTCAGTCAGTTAAGTATCCAGCTTCAGCTTAGGTCATGATCTCGCTGTTTGTGAGTTCGAGCTCCACTTTGGGCTCTGTGATGACAGTTCAGAGATTGGAGCCTGCTTTGGATTCTGTGTCTCCCTCTCTCTCTGCCTCTCCCTCTCTCTCTGCCCCTCTTCTGCTCTTACTCTGCCTCTCTCTGTCTCTCAAAAGTGAATAAACATTAACAAAAAAATTTTAAACAACAAAATTGAAACAATTACCAAACAAAATGAAATTTTTAAATTAGCAATTTACAGGAGTAGGAAAAAAATTCAGGGATTGAAGAATAAAAGAGTGTAAGTAAGCATAGCCACAGAAAGATTTTATCTAGTGGATTTTGAGCTATTTGAAATAGAAATATATTAAAATCAGCTTATATGAAGAAAAAAAAGCAAGAAGTAGAATTACATTACATTAAGAACTGGATTACATACAACCATTGTCTCTGTACTATTTTTCTTATGATTCATGTGATTCATTTCCCATTTTCTCTGTTATGCCTATTGAAGAACAACCTTACTTTGGTTTGCATATGGACCAGCATGAACCTGTACTCATTGAGTTTCTCTAATGTAAAAGCTTAAGCTCCCAGGGTTATTTAATGGAACTTAGTTTTCATATCCAAACCAAAGTTGCAGGAAAAATGATATGTTTGGTATTAGGCCCACTTTTTGATGGTATATCTCATTCCCAGAATCATTTGTAGCTAGGGGGAAATAAAATAATTCAGAAAAATCATGTCCTATTTGGTTAAATCCTTCAGAAGGTAGTATGGGTAATTTCTCTCAGTGAGACTGTGTATAAGAAAGCAATGTCTGGCTTTGATGCTATAGTCTTCTGGAATAAATATGGAATGAGCTTATTTAAATATGCCTTCGAGTGAGCCATAAGGGAGAGACAGTGGTTTTCCTGTGTAGGGAGAATGCCCATTGTTTGATGATCTGTAAATTGACACATTTAAAAATGGATGTGTGTGGTACTGAATACATTAAACTAACTGAATTCATGAGAACAAAATATGGTTCTGTGAAAAAGGAAGTGAAAGTATCTGGGAAGTAAAGCTCCAATATCTCAAGGATTTGACTTCTACTGAGGCTTTGGAAGCCCATGATAAGGGAAAACAAAAGTGAGAGGATACAGATAATACATTGCTGAAGGGTTTGGGTTTTTTTTTTTTCTTCCTTTTTTTCAAATTATTTTTTTTAAAGAAAAAGCATTACTATACTTAATATATAAGAAGTACTTGAAGTTCTTAAAAATTAACAAGAAAATATTAAAACACTAATAAAAATTCAACTGGGCAAAGTACCCATTCGTCCATTGTTCAACAAGTATTTCTTGAGAACCTCTTCTAAGAGAGACACTGTGCTATGAAGAGAACAGGGAATACAGAGTGGAAGCTCTTAGAAAGTCCCCAGGTGAAGCCTCGATGAGTAGTCGCATACAAACCAAGACCATTAGAATGAGCAGGAGACTTCTGGGTGAAGAGGAGAAGAGGTGGAAAGAACATTTCAGTATGTGGGAACAGGATGTGCAAATGCCCTAGAGGAATGGAAAGGAGGTCAATGTGGTTGTTCCCATGGATGCCCTCCTTCAAATTATTTTTTAAATGTTTATTTTTGAGAGACAGAGACAGAGCACGTACATGGGTGGAGCAGAGAGAGAGACACAGAATCTGAAGCAGTCTCCAGGCCCTGAGCTGTCAGCATCCAGCCTGATGCAGGGCTCGAACTCACGAACTACGACGAGATCATGACCGAGCTAAAGTCAGACACTCAACCGACTGAGCCACCCAGGAGCCCCTGAAAAGTTTTGATTGTTGTGATTTTGTTTTCAATCGTTTGTTTGCAGGGGTTTTAGTAAAAGAGAAGACAGCAAAACTAGAAGATAATTTCCAACAAGAGACTTGGGGCAAGGAAAATATGTTAAAACATTTCTTCATCTATAAGCACAGTTTCACATTTCAGTACCTGGATCATCAAATTATTTTGATGTTACAATAACTCCAATCTTGATACTATATTTCATTAAAATGGTCAATTTTATTATTATTACCGTTTCATGATCTCAGTTAACTGAAGCAGTTTTGACCAGGAGTAGATCACATTTGAAATAAGCATTGCTGGAGCACTCCAAGCATCAGCTCTTTAATATAACAGCTATTTCTAAGGAGATTATGTCACAGAGTAACTATTCTCACCTGTCAATAACCTCTGCCCTCCTCCGTCACTTGATTCATACAACAGACATTTTCCACAACCTGAAGTACTCTACATTTACAAAAGGCAAGCAGAGCAGAATCTCAAAGAACTTCATGTCAATCTGTTGTAATCACCAGAATAAACACTTGACAACTACCTGTTTGTTCAAATGCACTCTAGCCCTTATGCCTTTGCTAATAACTTGCAGATCAAAAGGAGCTTTGATTCATCAGAGGTCTGTGACTAATTCACCATGTATGGGAGGGCTGAAGAACACTCAATTTGCTTTAATACAACACTTCATTGGATAATTGTCCTGAATTCATTCTCCTCCTCCATTTTCAAAAAGATCCAAATAATGAACTGTTGTTATTTTAACATATCTTTTTATTATTATTATTCCATAGTCTCAAAACTTTATATTCTGTGATACAATCGATGTCTTGATATTTAGAGAGGAAAACATGGAAGTGTAAAGCTAGTAAGTAGGCAAGACAGTGGGAGGAAAAATTTAAAAACAAATATTTCAGTTATTTCCAAGTCTCCTTTACAAAGATATGACTGAGAACATATTATTTTGAGGAAAGAAACAAATATGATAACTTTCCCTTTACTGAAATTTGCAATTGTAACCTCTAACTGAATTTAGTAATGTGTGCATAATTGAATCCTTATATCTTCACTCAAGTTCCAATGAAGAAAGTAAAAACAGAAAAACTTTTTTCAATATGGAAACTATTAAAATAGTGACCCATCTCTAATCATAACTATGGATCCAATTTTCAAATCATAAACAGCAACAAACATACTTAGTCATCCCAAGCTTAAATCTTGGACTATCTGTCCAGTATGATATGCTTTTTGAAGTAGGTTATCATTGGCTGCCTCATTTCTCACCCAGGACAGAAAGCCAAATTGCACAAATATTCCATTAACACATAGATGCATTTATTAAAATAGGGGCCCATGGAACTCTTAAAAATCCTCTGTATTTTATATCCATTTGGGAAAAAAAGGTTTCAATGAATATTAAGATAAGTAACTCTTGAGTTTATCTTGAATTAAGAATAAAAAAAAAAAAGAATTAAAAAATGTGCCTGAGTGGCTCAGTAGGTGAAGCATCCAACTTTGACTCGGGTCATGATCTCACGGTTCATGTGTTAGAGCCCCATGTCAGGCTCTGTGCTGACAGCTTGGAGCCTGGAGTTTGCTTTAGATTCTGTGTCTCCCTCTGTCTCTGCTCCTCCTCTGCTTGCACTCTGTCTCTCTCTCTTTTTCAAAAATAAATAAACATTAAAAAACTTAAAAAAATAGGAAAGAAATATGGAATGTAGGAACATATTTAAATTCCTAAATTAACAAATCACAGTGGAATGCTTGCTACAATTTGAAATTTTGACTATTAGCTGAAATTAAGATGAGCCATACACCTTGTCCATTTGTAAGCACTTTCTCCCTATACAGCATGCAGAAATAAGTGAAAGGGAGATTCATAGACCCTCCAAAAGTAAAAATAAAATCATACAAATGTTTAAGGACTTCATTCACAAAATCATTTCAAAAAGATTTTAGACTCCTATATGTATCATTATGGTGGATTAATATATTAAAAGAGTCACCCCATTCAGGGTAAATTGAATTTAAAAATTAGAAATAGGCAATAAAATTATCTTAATTTTTTTAATGTTTATTTATTTTTCTGATAGAGAGAGAGAGAGAACTTACACCCTAGCAAGGGAGGGCAAAGAGAAAGGGAGACAGAGGATCCCAAGTGGGCTTTTCATTGACAATAGCAGAGAACCCACGGAGGGGTTTGAAATCACAAACTGTGAGATCACATTCTGAGTGGCAGTTGGATGCTTAACCAACTGAGCCACCCAGGTGCCTCATAATAAAAATGCTGAAGGGGACACTTGGGTGGCTTAGTTGGTTAAGCGTCCAACATTGGCTCAGGTTGTGATCTCATAGTCAGTGAGTCTGAGTCCCACATCAGGCTCTGTGCTGACAGCTTGGAGCCTGGAGCCTACTTCCAATTCTGTGTCTTCTTCTCTCTCTGCCCTTCCCCCTCTCACGCTCTGTCTCTCTCTCTCAGAAATAAATAAATATTAAAAAAATTAAAACATGCTTAAGTTAATCACTGGCTTAGGTATATGTAATCCCAGAAGCCAAAATCTAAGGAAAATTAAGAACTCTTTTTCTTAAGCACACACCCTAAGCATCTTCACTCTCAGGATAGCGGGGAAAGATTTATTAACGTTATTTTTTTTGTTGAATGGATGAGTAGAGAGAGAGCTAAAGTTTAAGTCCCTTCTCCAGCAATAGGGAGTCTAATGAAACACTTTTCCATTAGTCTAACTTTAAATGATAATACCTACAGTGCAAAAGTGAACAAGAAGATATGATTCTGCTACCCAGAAGTGCTCATCAAGGAAATTTACTTGTGTTGAGTTTGTGGCTACTGTACAACGCACACATACACACAATCCTTGAATATTCATAAGCACAATCCAGGAGTCATGTGAAATTAAATAGAATATTCACACTGCTTGTGCAGTTTAAGTCGTAGTATTCAAACGATAGTGATCTGAGATAAACAGTTACCCCAGAGATTGGGAAAAAAAGAGCAAATCTTATCACAGCTTCTACCCAGGCCTTGTATGTTTCCCAAAGAAAAATACCTAGAACATTTTGATAGTCAAAATTATCAAAATGATGAACCAGGAGCCATGAACGAGCTACTGCAGAAGAAAGCAGATATCTGAATTAAATCAGCATTGACTTATCAGGAACGGTATATAAAATATTTACTACATATACTACGTATTAAGAAGCAAAAGAAAATATAAACTGGAAATAAAAATTATACAAATGGAAAACATCCATGAAAAAAATATAATATCTAGAAATAAAATAATTATGCAATCAGAATAAATTAGTGGACTATTTGCACAGAATTAGTGGATTATCCCATTTTAATTCACTTTAGTGAAAGACAATAATAATTAGAAATTGTGAGAAATTTAACAACAACCACTTACCTTATAAATTTGCAATTACTGGCTTTTTTTTATTCTAGAGGAGATAAAAATAACAAAGGAAAGAAATATACTTATGCATTGAAAGTATGGGTTACAAAAGGAAATGATTACTTAATGGACCCAAAACATTAATTTAAAATAGATCTGAACAATGCATGTACCATCTAGCGCACATAAGGAAGGAAAATGTAGCATACAACTTAAGAAATATGAAAGATACAGGGAGAAGAACTGATGTGTTTCCTTAGAACTCTAGAGGGTGACAATTACATTAAGGAAAGAATGAAGGGAAAATATTTTAAAAAATGCTTTCTGAAAAATATCAAATCTCACACTCTGGAGACCTAAAATTTTAATAAAAATAAAGAAAATACAACACACTTACAATAATTTTGGTGAAGCTGGAGAACAACAAAAAGAGTGAGATGAGTATCTCTAGATATCAAGAAACAGCACAGCAACTAAAATGCAATGATCATAAGACTGAAGGTTAACTTCTCAATGGCATCAATTTCATACAGAGATGCTGAAATAAGGTTTATAAATTGGTTAGAGTAATACCATGTATTTTGAATTATAAACCCACGGAAGCTATCTTTCAAGATAAGCATAATATATTATCAGACAAATTAAAACTCAAAGAACTTATCACCTTGGGATTCTCTGTCTCTCTTTCTTTCTGCTCCTTCCCTGCTTCTTCTCTCTCTCTGAAGATAAATAAATAAAACATTTTGAAAAAAAGAAGAGTACATTGTTATTGAGAAAGCAAATAATCAATATTGAAATGATATACATTGTTACAAGTTAACTTTGTTTAATATTATGGGAATTGAACTGATAAAATGATTGCAAACTTATACAGATAAAAACCTGGGAAATTCTCAGACCTTTTTGAAAAAGAATTGTAATGAAGGAGGATCTTCTCAATTGAAAGTTAAATTATATTAAAATATGGAAAAATGAAAAGTTTGTGTTGGAATAGCACATTTTTAATACAGTCTACATAAATACACATTTTGCATATATATAAGCATAAATAGCTACACATATGTATGTTTTATGATTGACACAAAATATTAATTATATATGTCATATATGTGTATGATTTATAATATATACTATATATATAAAAACAATTTTAAAACATTTGATATAATATACAAATATACCAGAAAGAACATATCTAATATGTTTTATGCAAATAGTGTCTCTTGTTTTTTATCTAAATATGCATTGTGGGGAAGTCTGGCTGGCTCAGTCAGATAAACGATTATCTTCAGCTCAGATCATGAATTCGCAGTTCATGGTCGAGTCCCACGTTGGACTTTGTGCTGACATCTCAGAGTCTGAAACCTGCTTCAGATTCTGTGTCTCTCTCTCTCTGCCCTTTCCCCAGATCATGCTTTGTTTCTATGTCTCTCAAGAATAAATAAACATTAATTTAAAAAATAAATAAGTTATGCTTTGTGTAGTATATATTCTATAATGCACTTTGAATAGTTAGTGCTATAATATGTGCTATAAATAATATGTGCTATAAATTAAATATCATATTACTGTTTCTAAACTGTACTATATTTTACATGACTTATAGATCCTTCTTGTCTATGTACATACTATACACAACATGTAATATCCAGAAATAATTACTAATTTATAAAATAAATTCCAGACTTTAAGTTAGGGCATAAATCTGTGCTTCTTAACTTACGTTAAAATAATCCTGCAAAGAACAAGAAGAACTATAAAGCTAAAAAGTAATAATGAGAAATAAATAAAATTTAAGCCCTGAACAAAACAAAAAGACAGAATATCCAAATTTTAAATGACCTATAAGTAAAATATTAACCATCAAATTCCAGTGAACCATATTCTATTTCACACCCCGACCCCAAGTCTCCTCAAACATCAAGTGCAGTTTGAGTAATAAACAAAATAAAAACAAACTATGCAGAATAGAAAAAAAGGGAGTTACCCAAAAATCCTACAAATGATCTGCAGCCATAGCCAGCAAGAGAAAAATCTACCCTGATCTACCGTGGTAGATCAGCACACTGATTAAAGGGAAGAACTTAAAAATAAGAAGGAGGCATGAAGTGGTAGCTGTGGAAATGTGATGCTTTCAATGGAGAAGATTCGATGGAAGAAAGAGGTAACCACTGAAAACTGTCTGATGAAACACAGACAATGGGCAGGGAATTTAAATCCTTGAAGACAAAGAATATCAAAAAATTAAATATATGAAATATCCCTCCCCCAAAAAGGGATTCAGTAAATAAATCATGTTTTTGACTCTGAAAAAAGGAAGCATTCGAATTTGCCATCCTGTCGTCACACCGCCATGCTATGTCCTCAGAAATGCATCCAGTGTGGATGCACACAAAACATTGATAAAAGGAAGAGTAAAAATGAGAGCCCACGGAATTCAGCTGAGGAGAACTCTGAAGCAGAAGAAAGTTGTAACAAGTCAAACTTTAGTTCCCTGAAAGAAGTGTTGAGAACTGAAGGAGGAAAAAAAAAAGAATCAAAATTCAAACAGAATGTGCAAAAATGATAAATGAAACCAGAATTGATTGACATTATAAAAAGAAATAGAAAAAAAAAAGAAAAAAAGAGTATTAGTAGTAAAGACTAAGTAACAAGCTGGCTTGTAGATTCAAATAAAAATGTAATGGAAGGAACTGAAGAAAGGGAGGAAAACCCTCAGCTAATGAAAATGTGCTAGGGGCTTAGTCATTTGGGTGGCCGACTTCAGCTCAGGTCATGATCTCATGGCATGTGGACTTGAGCCCAGAGTCGGGCTCTGTGCTGACAGCTAGCTCAGAGTCTGGAGCCTGTTTCGGATTCTGTCTCCCTGTCTCTCTGACCTTCCCTTGCTAACACTGCCTCTCTCTCTCTCAGAAATATGTAAAACATTAAAAAAAAATTAAAAAAAAATAAAATGTGCTAGAGAAAAAAGAGGATAATTGGTTGATTCAAATGCATACCGACTTGTTCAACAGGGAATAAGAATTCACCTGCAAGATCAATCTCATGATAAATCCTGATAAAGCAATTATAATTCAAAAATAAGGAATAAA